>VNJQ01007258.1:0-10010 GCA_008042515.1 Drosophila truncata
GTTACTTTATTAGCTGGCTGATTTACTGTTCCATCCGATTCCCTTTTTTGAGCGTGAGTTTGTTCTTTATTTTGATTTGTGCGATAGTAATTTGAACGATTATTATTTTGATAATAATTATTATTATATCTTCCCCTATTATTATTCGCCTGCCAATAATTATTCGCCTGTCGATTATTATTAGGTTTATTCTGGAGTTGAATCGTTGGATCAACATCCATTGGCTCGACAGCTTGTTGTTTTTGGTTATTATTTTGATTATTGTTTTGCCAAAAATTTACCCTTTGTGGCCAATTATTATTTTGTTTATAATTCCAAGTATTACCCATTTTATTAGTATTATTATGTGGTCGAGCTTGTTCGAATCGTAAATTGACTCCCTGATATTTACTGTCATTTTTAAATCCATTAAACCTGTTTGCAAATTGAGCAAGGAAATTGTTTGATTCTAATTCTTGTACTTTTGCCAAAGCGTTGGGCAAGTCTGGTGGATTTAACGAGAATAGAGTTTCTGATATTGATCCATTTAGCCCGGATATAAATGGTAATTAAGTTGTCCTTTCCATATGTCATAATAGTTTTGTTTATTAGTAAAGTCATTCTTTTATTAACTTCGTTATAGTATTCGGTAACTGTCATTCGTCCCTGCCTAAGAATGCTTAGTTCTGATTCTAAAATATGTATTGGTCGTTTATCGTTATATATAAAATCCAATCTAGATAAGATTGCTTGAAAGTTTAGAACGGTGCCATGGTTGGTAAGAGCATCATGAGCAGCTCCCATGATTTTGTTTCGTAAAATTGTTAAGGCTATGAAATATTGTTCACTCTGTATCTTATAATCCTCAGCAGTTTTTGCATTTGTGGCCAACCTTCCTTCTATTCCATCTATTTTCCTGCTTACTTCACTCAATTGAACATTTATTAATCTGTTTATTAATTCCACTGTTAGGTTGCCGGCTGAGGCTACACTACCTGCCGAAAAATTTGGTGCTGAACCTCCGGTTGCCATTTTTAAATTTAATTCAGCAAAACTATTTATTAAATTCTCCAGATTGTTGCTTGTTCTTAAATCTTATATTTTTTCTTTTCTTTACCCTGATTTTAGATTATATTTTTAGTTTTATATATATATACTTGATTCCTCACAATACTGTCCCGAAGGGAGAGAGAGGTTGTGGGTTGATCTTCCTTCTCTTGGTTTACTTAATTGTTGTCGTGTTGATTTTGGCGAGGGAATGCCCTTCAACCCATCCTTCTTTTATAATTAATTAATTCAATTAATTAATAGCTCCTTGTATTTTTGTTGAGTTTTGATGTCTTTTATTTTTTAAACTTTTTCTCTGCTGTATTTTTTGTTGATGAAATATTTTTATTTTTGTTTTTATGTTTTGTTCATTTGGTTTTCTCTTTTTTTGAGTTTTGTGTTCTTGTTTTATTTGTGAGTATTTGGTTTTCTCTTTTTTTGAGTTTTGTGTTCTTGTTTTATTTGTGAGTAAAGTATTCAGCACACCTTTTTTATCAACTCTTGTTGTTGACCGCGCGAGTTCCGTTTTTATTTTTTAAATTATTTTCTTTAAAAAATTCTTTTTTAGAACTTTTGTAGCGCGGCCCCACGTTGGGCGCCAATTAAATTTCTCGTTTGTTGATAAATTAAAAAAATATATTTTTATATTTTATTTTTTTTTGTGTTCACCTTATTTTACTTTACTCACTAATACAAGTCACTTAACTATTTTACTTATTTCCTCGACCGATCGCGTCGACTCAAAAAATGGATCTGCAGATCAAATCTTAATCCTAATCCAAAGAACATCGGCCAGAAGCTTTTCTGGAGCTTCAAGAAGTTTTCTTTTTTGTTTAAAATAAAAGCTCATGATGAAAATGTCGCATCTATTGTGAAATTCAATTATGCTGACCAATGCAGTTTATTTGGAGCCTGGAATGGGGAAGGCGCAATTGATTGGGCTTCGAACGGAAGCTGATGTTTACTTTAAGTTTGATTTGAAGCTGATGTTTACTTTAAGTTTGATTTGTTTATTTCGGTTGGGGAACCAAGAGCGGACCTCAACGCCAAAGACTTAGGCAAGGGTAAAGACAAAGGAAAATGCAAATGCAAAGATCGCTGAGATTGAAATTAAAAAATTGTTTATAAATGCCATAAGAGGCCTGGTTTCACGGGTTGCACTTCACTTCACTTGCATACATTCGGGTTTTCAAATAAATGTCGATATTCATAAATAATTATTTTAGATACGGAATGGAACTAGCCGGAAAATGTTGTTATGACTATAACTTCCCACTGACTAGTGCAGAGGAAGTCAATAAAGAGCACATTTAGGAGATGTTGAGAAATTAATATCATTTATTGTTTTTAACAATATTAATGTTAAAGATGAATAAAAATATTTCTTTTGCTGTGTTTTAAATACTAAATATTTAAATATTTATCTTGATATTTTTTTTTAATTTTTGAGCTATTTTCGGCTATTTTAGTTGGATCATCCAGCCATAAACGACAACCGACCGTTGGCAACACCGCTTGCCAAGCCAATGGAAATGTGCAAAAATTATAACGATCCTTAAGCCTAACAAGACAGACACTGAACTAACATCTTACCGTCCCATAAGTCTGTTGACAATATTTTCGAAATTATTTAAAAGAATACTTCTGAAGAGGTTGTTTCCAATTTTGGACGAACTTGCCATCATTCCTGAATATCAATTCGGATTTAGAAGAGGTCATAGCACCACTGATCAATGTCATAGGGTTATCTATGAAATAGTATCCGCATTTGAGACCAAAAAATACTGTACTGCTACATTTCTTTATGTTTAACAAGCGTTTGATCATGTTTGGCACAATGGATTACTTGATAAGATAAAGAGATGGCTACCTGCTTCACACTATTTATTACTGAGATCCTATTTGATTCCAGTCCTTGACACTCTATATACGGAAGATATACCAACAACTGCACCGTTGCAATATATGTTGACGATACAGCCATTCTGCCGACAAGCTCATCTAAAAATGAAGCTTCTGATCTATTGCAATGTGAGCTCAGGCTAATTGAAGCTTGGTTGCTTCGCTGGAAAATTAAAATCAACTCCCTGAAGTATGTCCAAATAACTTTCGCACTGAGACCAGGAAACTGCCCAAGTGTTACATTTAACGGCTCAGCAATTCCACAAGAAACCTGTGTACATGCACCTCTACCGCAGATTAACATGGAAACCCCACATAAAAGCGAAATGTCAACAACTCAGACTGAAAACATTAAAAATGTCTAGTTCCCTATTCGAAAATCAGCAGCCACTTTGGAAAACAAATTTCTCCTCTACAAAGCCATCTTGAAGCCTGTTTGGTTCTACGGTATCCAGCTACTACTACAGCGCTACTAATCGAAAACATTGCGACAAATAGTCAACGGTCCATTTTATGTATCCAATGCAAAGATACATAAGGATCTAAATATACCAACAATAAAAGAAGAGATAATCAAATATAGCTAGAAACATACAGACAGACCTTACAATCATGAAAATAGACAATAGTCTAATAGTAAGAAGACTGAAAAGATTTCGCATTCTTGATTAGGGTTGTTGATAATATATCAAAATATCAATATATCGATATTTTTTTCTTAAAATGATATATTTATATCGTGATATTTTTTTTGCCAAAATATCGAAATCAGAACATTTTTATACCATGTACCAAAGGTACAAGGGTATTATAATTTTGTGCGATATTCTGTAACAGCCAGAAGGAGGCGTGGCAGACCCCCAAAAGTTACCTAAATATTGGTCAGGACCACTTAAGGAGTCGATATAGCCATGTCCGTCTGTCCGTCCGTCCGTCCGTCTGTCCGTCTGTCCGTCTGTCTGTATGAACGCCTAGATCTCGGAGACTATAAGAGCTAAATACACCAAACTTGGGACTTAGACTTCTTATATCTGCACGCAGATCAAGTTTGTTTTAAATTTTTGCTGCTCCCCTTTTTTGGGGAGCTATTTGAAAAAAACGTATATCTCCTAAATTTATAAAGTTAGGTAAACCATATTCACAACCTTGATGAATTTTATCAAAATACACAGATTTTCTAAATTTCATTGAGATCGTACCATAAATATCGGAGATATAGTCTTTTTACTTTATACTTATTATGTATACAAGGGGCAGCCAAGGCAAAGGGCTCGAAATAACACATGCACCAATACACTTGCAATGGTCACATTCTTTGCCTGCATACATACAGCGAAACAAAGTCAGAGCTATTTCTAGAACGTTCGTTACAGTAATTGTAAGTTGTCTCGAATTCAATTCACGGGGAGCGGTCCAGGGTACAGGGTATTCTACTGTCGGGACACCCGACTGTATGTCCATCTTGTTTTTTTATAATTTTTCCTTGGTCACTCTGAATTTAAAGCGTTGATTACTTGAGTAGAATTGGATATGTAATTATACAAATATAACAGGCAGCACCGCCAAGTGCACTCACTCAATCACATAAGAGTTGAGCAGTGTGTCGGAGCTAAATTGTATTTTAGCTTGTATTTTAGCTTGCCGCAAGCTGCGTATGAATGTAACCCGTTGGAAGTATGAAAATCCCATAGGGCGACAATGCCGCGGTTTTACTAGGTGGCTATGAAACATCTTATCACCCCAGGAAGATCGCTGCCTTCAGAGTGGCTGGCATCCGCCAATTTAGTAACTTATGTCTTATGTATATATATATTAATAAAAACTATATTTAAAAAATTAAAGTTTATACAACTTGGTTTCTTTTTATTATGCATTTATTTTTTTAAACATTTTTATTAAAAATCAAAAAAGGAAGCTAACTTTATATACCCTTGCAGGTTGTAAATTGAACTATAAAATTAAAATCGAAATTCCTAAATAATAATAAGTGGCCAAATCCCAAATTTGATTTAAATATTTTGAGAAAAGCGAAACTATGCATTTTTTATTATTACCTGATTGTTCCTATGGCAGCTATAGTATATAGTCGTCTGATTTTCATAAAATTAAAACTAAGATTCTCAAATAATATTAAGTGGCCAAATCCTAAATTTGATGAAAATATTTTGAGAAACAGGGAAGTTAGGATTTTTTTATGATATAGTCGTCCGATCCGGGCTGTTCCGACATATGTACGAGTGAGAGTATATAGAAGACTAACTGCAAAGTTTCATTCAGATAGCTTTAAAACTGAGGGACTAGTTTGCGTAGAAACGGACAGACGGATATGGCTAGATCGACTCGGCTGTTGATGCTGATCAAGAATATATATATACTTTATAGGGTCGGAGATTTCTCCTCCACTGCGTTGGGTATAAATATATATTATATATCAAAAATATCAAATATATCGATATTTTTCGGTGATATTTAAAAATATTATCATATTTTTTGATAAAAAAATATATCATCGATACGATATTTTTTTAAATATTCGACAACCCTATTCTTGATCTCCCTGATTGGTAAGCTCAAGTAAGTAATAAGTGATATTTAATAGCAGATTTCATTTGAAAACTACTTTTTCTGTTATGTAAATTTTAGCCATAAAATTTATCTATTATCTATTATCTAGTAAAAAAGAAAATAAAACAAAAAAAAAAAATATTTTCTTTTTTTAAAACCAATTTTATCGGAATTGCAAAGAGTGAATATGTGTGTTCAGAGCAAAAATACAAATGCTATTGTACATATGTATTACGTGATTTGACGTTGGTCATTCAACTTTTGAAGAAGGGCGTAATAGCAGCCGAAGTGGATATTGATTTAATGGCAACAGAGTACTTCGAAAAATATGTCGACTAGTATGACCTCAAGCTAGAATATGATTTTTAAAAGCTCATTTTTCGGCATTTTTTGATCGGGATTCCGGTCAAAAAGGGCTTTCTTTAAGCAAAAGTTCTTAAACTTACACGCTTAACTGCTACTCTTTGGAAATAATTAAATCAGTTGATGACTTGGGCGTCCGCCTGGATCCCAAACTTGACTTTATCGATCGACGACCCCTATGTTACTAAAACTTTATATACTTCATTAGTTCGTCCTATCTTAGAATATGGATCTTGGAGCCCTCAGTATGGAGTCCACAGTAAACGCATTGAATCGGTTAATAAGAACTTTTTGCTTTTCGCTTTACGCTGCTTAAACTGGAATGCTGAACAGTGTTTACCCTCCTATTATAGAAGACTTCTCCTAATGAACTTACCCTATTTAGCCAATCGTAGAATTATGTTTCTTTTATTTATTTCTTTTATTATATTTCTTTTATTTATAACCTTATTTATGGCGACGTGGAAAGTGCTGACTTGTTAGGTCAAGGTCATGTACTGGAAAGGCAAGCTAAACGTAGTATCAGATATTTCACAGCAGCCAACCGAAGAAACCCAGAGTGCCGAGACCGATTACAAGTGGATCAGAGATAATATGCTGGGAATTCTAACTAATGCTTCGAGGGAGGGAAACTATACAGACACCTGCCTTCATGGGCAGAAACTCTGCGTGAACAAACATCGAAAAGCACGAGTCCTTGAAGAAAACCATAGAACGACCATAGCAAGACATCTAAGAATCAGGAGGACCAAGCATAAAATAGCGAACCAGTACTACTGGGGGAGAGTTCGGAAGAACTTCCAAAAAAAAAAAAAAAAAAAAAACAATATGTATAGGGAGATAAAAAATAACGCAAATTCGTTGTGTCGACTTCGCAGGCCCGGTACCATAAACAATCCATGGCAACAACATGGTACCTGTATTCATCGACAGATTCTTAAAATGGATTGAGCTAACGCCAGTACGAAACGGACTACGATAAACGTACTCAAAAACGTTCTGAGAGAAAATTATGTTGCGCACCGAAGCTCCATAAATTTGGATATAGGATAATGGGGTACAATTCACAAGCAACAAGTTCAAGGCTTAAATGCAGAGTAGGGGGGAAGGTATACAACAACAATTCACCGCACCATTCCCTACCCAAAAAAAAACCGGCAGAAAGATCAAATCGAACGATAAAAGCAATGATAAAGTGTCAGCAATTGAGGAGGAAACCCTGACAGAAAGGATTACACAATTCAGAAAACCTGTGAACTGAGAATGGAGTAAACGGCGCAGAAACAAGCACGATCATACAACCTACGAAAGCGAAATTGGAAGCCGAAAAAAGGGGACATGGTATGGGTTTGACAACACCCGCATGTGAAAAGTTTTTAGCCTTAGCCCGAAGCCAAGCACGAAGATACCAACAGCGTAACGCGACGGGAGAACCTGTGGGAAGAGCAGAGAGAGCCATGGGGGACACCCCATAAAATCGCCGTTAGGAAGGGCGAAAGGGAAGACTTCCCAGACCTGAACACGGATGACACATGGCGGCGAAGTGGCACCATAGATCAAGCAGAAGCTGGACAAACGCCCTCCCCAGAAGCAGGATATTTTTAAAAAGGTTCTCGACAGCACAGTATAGGTAGTCAAAATCAATAGCGTGGGCGAAGTCAAGGTAAACCACACGAAGGGGGATGCGACGCGGACTTGCCCCTTACCTATACTATGAGGGCGTCAGGACGTGCGCGGCGCACTCTCCTCGGCTTTTTAGCCATGACTTTCCAGCCATTTAGTTGGGGATCCGCTCGAGCTTTTTCGGGCGCCTTCGGGCCTTTCTGATGTTCTAGGCATGCTCGAGGGTCCTCGAGGCGAGGCAAGCATCTCCCTTGTTGAGACGGTAAGCTGGTGCGTGGTCTTGTCCACAATTTTTACAGATACCTCCTGCAACAGTTTACCCAATTCCAGAACATCTGTTATGCCTGGCTCTTTTTGGACGAGGTTGGCCTATGAGAGCTAGCAGGATGGGTCCCGTGTCCTCTTACAAGGCGACGTGAGCCTTGCTCTGGGTTCGGCCCGCCCCCTAGGATCCGCAAAGGTAGCAATCAAGGGAGCTTGCTGCCCCTTCTAAACGCCGCTGCTTCTTCTCCCCCCCTCCTTCGACAAGGCGACCACGCTGGCCACGGATTTTCCCCTGGCTTAACGCCCCTTCTCGGTCACCGAGGTCCCGTTATACGGGACATCGCATAAGCAGGGAATTGGATTTTAGTCGGATCCGTCAGCTTTTCCCACTTGACGGTAGTGCTGCCTTACTCGGCTCAGGATGTATAAAATCGAAATTTAAAACGAATTAATTATTCGAATATGGCGGAAATACTCAGCCGCTCCACAGTGGCGCCTCTCAAACTAACGGGATTGCAAAAATCGAAAAAGTCATAGTCGCAAAATAAATTAAACTATACTTATTTGACAACTCATTTGAATGAGTTGTCAAAACGATTGTACCATTTTTTGTAAAAGATATGAGCTCTCAAAGTTAAACTTTCGTTTCGTTTTTTGCGACATGCAAAAAAATGGTAAATTGGTCAACTTTTAGGTAATATTACACAAAAATTAGACAACCAATTGGAATGATTTTAATTTTAAATTATAGATACATTCATAAACTGTAAATTAAGCTGAAAATACGACAGGTTGGTTTCGGGTTGTACAGGTAAATCGCTACCTGCCAGGTGTTAAATTTTTTCACATTTTTCTGCCTAAAGTAGTCTACGGTTTCTAAAGCTGCCCAAAGCCTCTGACTACACTATGTTTATCAGTTCCGTCTATTTTTTCTGAATCAGAATCCGTTTAGAAAGTCTGCGTTGAGCTGAGACTCCACAAATAACTGTATAACTTGTAAAAAAAAGTCAGGGTCAAAAACACCGAAAAATGCATGAAAACGCTTCAGGCATAACTGATTTACACCGTTCATATTTTGAATCTGTTATTGTTTTCTTTATTGATTGTAATTCTAGATTATGTTAAGTTGCGAGAAACATAAAATTATTTGATTATTGTCTGTAAGACAGAAAAAAAAAATTTTAATATTTTTTTTCAGTTTCCAAATTATTTTTATTTGAGCAAGTTTCTTAAAAATAGTTTTCTTAGAGAAAATCGATTTTTTCACTTTGATACCCTATAAAAAAGCGAAAAAGTAGGGGTGGCACATTATCTAAGACGTATATAACTTTTACGATGTTTAGCTCTCAAATGCCGTTTAAATTACTCGATTATCTTATTTGGTTCAAAAGTTATGATTTTCGCAAGCTCAAATGAAAAAACCAACAAACCAACACTGCTGGTGTTATGCTGTCAAGCGCGGCACCTTGCGATCGCAGGTCGCAAGAATTTCCTTTCCTGTATTATTGTGTCGTTGCTCATACTTGAATTCTTTGTGTTAGCGTCGCAACAGTCTTTTTTTTATTGCCTTCCCACTCTACTCAACTGCACTAACTCTATATCACGACGTTTGTATTGCAATTTTTGGTTAGCTTTTCTTCTTTGTCTGCCTCGGTCCCTTGACTGAGTGTGAGTGAATTGCTGCTTAGGCACGCATTTGGCATTGGGCTAATTTTATACTTTTTTTTATTACTTCCACACCAGATACTCTTTCTCAGCATCGTTTGCAAAAATCCAGAAGGATAGGAATAAAATGCAATTTCCAAAGGCGCAAGAACGCCAACAAGCCGCCCCTCAGACAAATGCCCAATTAAGTGCTGGAAAAAATTCGTACTTTACTAAACAGCACAAATTTCAAGAACACTTTGCTCCACGCAGCGACAGGCATCGTGGAAATACTCCGGAGCCTATGGATATTGATCCGTCACTATCCAAAATGCTAAATTTGGCTCCGGCCCCGGCATAGAAAAATAGGAAGCCATCCGCGTCTGAACGATCAGGCCCACAGATCAGGCCCACGTTTCGCAAAGCGCCATTCTGATGAAGAAATTAATGACGACGCTATTTGCAAGTACGACTCGGAGGCCAGTATAATCGCCGTTTAAAATTCATTCCATTCATAGCGTCACTACTATTACGAAGAAATGCTTCGTATCGCTTTTTTATCTTGAAGGCCACGATTTTAATTTTACTTGAGTATCAGTTTGTCTAGATTCCGACCACCTCAA
>VNJQ01007263.1:0-13285 GCA_008042515.1 Drosophila truncata
AGATTCCTTGGAATCACTGGATTCTTTCGCAAGTTCGTCAAGGAATACAGTATGATGGCAGCACCTTTGAGTAAGCTTCTAAAGAAAAGCCAAGATTTCGTGTGGGAAGCTGAGCAAGAAACAGCATTCCGGAACTTGAAGGAGGCTATTGTATCGCAACCTGTATTGACCCTTTACGATCCAGCAAGGCGTCATGAAGTACACACGGATGCAAGCAGCAAAGGAATCGCAGGAGTTCTACTACAAGATGAAGACGAAGGACTTAGGCCAGTATTCTTCTTCAGCAGGCTTTGTTCGGAAGCTGAGAGTCGCTACTCAAGTTATGCGTTGGAAGTACTAGCGATCACTGAGTCATTGGAAAGATTCCGTATTTATCTCGTTGGATCAGAGTTCGTAGTGGTGACTGATTGCAACGCTGTGGCAACCCTCAAGGAATCGACTACCTTAAATGCAAACATCGGCATGGAGAGCAAATGCCTCACGTAGACGGGATGAGTAGGCATCCAGTACTTCCACTAGAGGACAGTTCTATAACTGTGGCAGACAATGTGTTGAAGATAGTTCCCATTGACGAAGATTGGATTTACACGATGCAGATGCAGGATCCAAAAATAAAAGACATCTTCGAGGCTTTTCGTAGCAAGGACGCCAGTAACCAATGGAGCCAAATAAAAACCGACTATGTTGTCAATAAAAGCAGACTGTATCGGAAAACTGATGATGGCAACAAGTTGGTAGTACCTCAAGCAATCAGATGGCGTGTAACCAAGTCCAACCATGACGACGCAGGACATTTTGGAACCGAAAAAACTCTGGAGAGATTGAGGAAATATTTTTGGTTCCCAAGGATGCGCGGATACATCAAGTCCTACATTGCGTCATGCCCAGAATGCTGTGTGAATAAGGTAAAAGGTGGAAAATCAGATGGTGAACTACACTTGCAAGAAGTAGTCCCCATTCCGTTCCGATCAATTAATATTGATAATTAATATTGGGCCATTCATGAAAAGTAAAAACGGAAATTGTCACATACTCGTGGTTGTGTGTGCGTTTACGAAGTACACCTTTCTAATACCCACACGCAATACAAAAACGACACCTGTAATTAAAGCTTTAAAACAAATTTTTTCCGTTTTTGGGCAACCTGTACGCCTAACTTCGGATAGAGGTACATCGTTCACATCAAAGGAGTTCGACAATTTTATAAATGAAAATGGAATACAGCACATCAAAACAGCAGTTCGCACGCCACGCGCTAATGGCCAGGCTGAAAGAGTAAATATAACTTTACTGAGTGCATTAAAAACGAGCACTGCCATCGATAAGGATTGGGATCAAAACTTAAGGAAAATTCAGTGGAGCATGAATACAAACATTAATTCCACTACAAAGTTTACCCCAAATGATCTGGTCTTTAACTTCAATCCACGAGATGTCTCCAAAAATCGACTAATTCAGGCATTAACTCAGGAGTACGAGCCAGAAGTTAATGTTGAACTAAATCGCCAGCAAGCAGAATATAAAAACGGAGCAGCAAAAATGGAAGATCCGATATGATGCCAAACATATTTCTCCAAAGAAATTCAGTGTGGATGATCTGGTTATGATTGACTTTGTTCCAGCTGCTACAGGAGAGACACATAAATTGGATCCAGCTTTCAAAGGACCTTATATTGTTAGTAAGATCCTTGGTAACGACCGATACATATTTGAGGACCTACCAGATCATTCTGTTTCTCAAAGACGATACAACAACGTAGTATCCATTGATCACATGAAGCCGTGGTGTCCTTTAATCCCAGATCTGGATACCAACGATGAAGACTACGATTACTCAAGAGAAGACTAACTCTCGTCAGGAAAGGCCGAGTTGTCAAAAATAAAGCAGTTCGATTGGCAATCAAAGCAGACAGACGTGTGCCACACGCTCACAAGCCAAGTTCAGTTTATACTTTGCGTTTCTTTAAATATATTGATTAAGCCTTGTTAATAAATTTTTCAAACCATCCTGAATCAACGCAGAGGTATTTTTGACATATGTGTGTATATATTTACATAAATTTTTTATGACATTTTTTTATAAACCTTGAATTTGGAATTGGATATTATTATTATTAGCTGCCGTAGTGTCGGATGACGCATTGAGTTTCGCAAAAACTAACTGTATGACCGGCAGAAATAATGTAATTAAAACTCATCATGCGGTGCTAAAGCTACCGGACTACCTGGAGACGGAATATTCGGCTCGAAGGACCATGCACTGGAGGAGGGTGGCTTTAGCTAAAAATCACTCGCAATAAGACACAGAAAAACTTTGCGGGGTGACACGCGACGTGGTTTTGATTATTCAATAGTATGTAATTTAGAACTAAAATACATAAAACTTAAAAAATCTTGGTAATCACAATATTGTTCAAATTTTGAATGGAGCTCGGTCCTTTTTTAAGTTTTTTTTTCAAATCGTTTAAGTTATGCTATTTTGTGCCGCGGTTTTAAGAAAGGAGTCTTCTTTTATACTCTTCTGACTATACTCTCCAATAATTTCAGCGTCCGCCGATGAGTCCTTCATGCCACAGGCTCACTGCAACTGGCGACAAGTCTGCAAACTTTGTATTTCTCCACATATATGCTTAACACCATATTTAACTGGATTGGTTAAACATTTGAGGATAACACAACGTGTTCGATAAAATTTTCACGATATTTTGCATACATTGATCCAGGATCATTTTAGGCCTTTATTCTTTAAATTTTCTCGTCGGAAAACAATTGACGCCGCGAATTCTTATTACAAATTAATTAAATTGTTAACAGAAATAAAAAAAAATGATTGGAAACCAAATATTTCTCACCAGCCGGAATAATTGACATGTGTCTAAAATTTTGATACAGTTGTAGGCATGCCAAAAATAGTACTTGTTTTGCTTTTTTGACCATTACTTGAAAACGTGAGAGACAATCATGGATAGGATAATTTCATTTTATGCAGAATTAATTAATCTTTCATTCTGCATATTTGATTTTGTTGTATCATGCTTCCCCATTGTTCTACAAGGGTCGAAATTTTCAAATTTCGAATTTTCGAGGTGTCGTATCATTTTGGGCAGGACTTTAGAATGCACAATATCGAATACTCACTGTACTTCATACATATAAGCCAACCTAAGTACAGAGTCCCAGTCATTCAGCCAAGTGACCGAAATCCGAGCTTGTCGGTATGCCTTGGTCGGCTAGCACAATGTGCAAGTGTCAGAATAATTGGTGCATACGAACCTCTATTTGCTGCCGGCTGTTGGCAGCGCAGCAACGAGACTTAGCCTTCCTTAGCTCCTTAAAAAATTATTATGAGGTTAGACTCTCATATGAACTTTGAAATATTTTAGCGGCGCTACATGCTTATTATAATAAAGCAGCACCAATAGAACTGCATACTAATGTAGTAATACAAAGGCAAACTTCATCAAACTGCTTATCAGAGCAAGAAAACTTCAACAGCTTACTCAAGCCACAGTTATAGAATTAAAGGCTACCTATTTAACCGTCAGTTACCTTTTCTCCATTACCTTTTCGGGAGTCTAGCTTAAATTGTTCAGTATCTTTAAGATTTTACACGTCAGAGATATCAGTTCAAATAAAAGCATCTCAACCGAAAGAAAATATGTACTTATCAGTAGTTCTCAAAGTATTTAAAGTACAACTCTAAATATACTTCCAGTAAAAGGAATGATTACTATTTAAAAAAAAAAGATAGTGGTGATGTGTTGGTAATTTATAATTTAATGGAGAATTAAATTATAAAGCAGGCACATGATATCGGTCACTTTGCTTTGAAACCGTAATTTTCATTTTGACGTCGTCGTGGGCCAAACTTTGAGTTGGACCTGATCTCCATCGCTTTACCTTCGTTTAAAGTTTTCACTGTGAAATCTTTATCCTCAAAGTAAAATTTGATCAGTGTTTCGGTGTTTGTTATTTACCCATACCATCTGAATCATTAATCACTAAATAAAGGCAGTGACGAAAACTATTTCGGTTTTAATTATTTTTCTACTCGCCTTGACTTTCTTTTCTGTGCTGGACGTTTACCGCTGAATTCGTCTCAGCATTGTTATTGGTGCAAGCGTTCTGCTCTTATTATTCTCGGCCGATCTCTGTTTTGATCGGTTCCTTCGTCGCGCGAATTAAATACCTTTTTCTTTTTTTTGAAAATTATTGCGCTTTATTACGATTTTTTACGCGGCCGCAAAATTAATTCGCGGCAGTCCACTGTCTACTTTTGGCTCTGCGACAAAATCGCCCACCCATCTGCGAATCTTGACTCTTTATTTGGTGATGTCGCCCCACCCTCGAGTCAAAAGCATGTTAACGCTGCCCAGGGCTAGAGGCGACCGTCATTCGCTTATCGGCGGTGTTGTTCTTATCGCCGTTAAATATAATCTTGCCTTTAATTTGGTTCCGATAATCGACTAAGACAGCTCTTTGGAGTTTGTTGCTGTTCGCATTCAAGTCTTCGACAGTGTTTTTTATGTTTCAGGCTCCTACATTTCACTTAGGTCTGATTTCGATATATACTTTCAGCACACCTCCTTAATTCAGAGCATCCACTTGACTCTGGATGCTAATGACCACCTTGTTGTTATAGGTGGCTTCAACCTCCTTTTCATATCCTTGATACCCTCACCTGACTCTAATGTCTCTCTTGACTTCATCCACAGACTTATTGACCTTTCATTTGGACAATTAATCCATATTAAAAACTGTTGTGATAAAATCTTAGACCTAATTTTTATACCCTTGCAGGGTATTATAGTTTCAGTCATTTAGCGTTTTCTTGATAAATAAATAAAATAAAAAGATTAATTAAAAGCATTTAAAACTTATTAAGCACTATAGGGTTATCACACACAGCTCCATCTGCCTTCCCCCATCCGTTGAGCGTATGTTCCATATGATTTTCTCCATCCGAACGTTCTTCTTCTTGTCTGTTGAAATTTTTTAAAATTGAGAATTGGAACAATTTAATTGGAACATATGAAATGGAACATTTGAAATGGAACATTTTAATTGGAACATATGAATTGGAATATAGGAATTGTTGAAGAGTTGGAAAATTTAAGGTTCCGCATCAAGATATAAAAGTTGAGCCTGAAGGTTCTCCCTCCTTTAGGGGAACACAGCGCTCGGTCTGCCTCCTAACAAGCTCGCTAACCTGAGCAATGACAAGAAAATGGTAGAAAAGCACTAGCTTTTAATTTCAAACATTTATTTAATCATACCACCTAGACAATATTGGGCAATTGCAGATCTTATTCTTTCTGCAGGCTGGCTTAAATCTGCAGAGACGCTACTACGATTTGGTTGATCCTGTAGGTCATTAGCTGCCAGTTGCCAATTATCTCTGATAACGCTGTTCTGCTCATCTAAAATATTGTGCAAAATGCAATAGGTTAAAATGATCGCATTATTGTTCTTGTAGTAACTTTCATGCCCCTTGGCAATAAAGCGAAACCTGGCTTTCAAATGGCCAAATGCATTTTCAACATTTTATGCCACAGACGTCCTTCGCTTTTCCTGATGGATTATATTCGAGCCTAATATTCTTACCAGGCTAGAATTTTGAATAATTCTGGAGTCGTTGCATAGCCTCCAAATCTTCGTCTTCTTTGGAGCAAACTGATATTAGAACCTCCGCAAATTTTAGGGTTTGCTGCTGTACAACAGCAAAAACAGCAAAATCTTCCATATTTGAACACATTTTTTTCCGTATTGTATGACTGACAGCTGCCAAATCGGATGGGGGATGTAAATGTAGCTCTATAGGAACACGAGTTTTACATCTGAGAAAAATCCCAACGGTTTCAAACGGATGGACTGTGTGGGATTAGGGCATTATAGAAACTTTTTTGATAAAAACCAATTTCTCCATAAGACACTATTAAATGAAAGCTAACATGCCATCGAGATTCTTTTATGATTCTCGCTTCAGCAAATAAATTCACAATTATTTTACATACCGATGCTCCACAATTTCTCCATATTGGCAAATATAGTATTTATTGCAGTCTTGTTCATGGGCAATATAGTTTTTGCCCTTACAATCCAACGTCGATGTCGGTTGTTCAGGATTAGTCCAATTTTCTAGTTGTGCAAAAGGAACAACGTCTGAAGCAGTGGTTAAAGTAGGTGTAATGGATACCTCATCACTGCCTACTGCGGGATAAATAGGTATTTATAACATATAGTTCATATATAGGTATTACTTACACATTGTCAAATTGCTCCTTTCAAGCTCGCACTTGGGATGCGGGCCCCCATATCCGCGCAGTACACGATTAATAGTCTTTAGCAAAGGGTACGACTCGCAACCACAGTCGTTCTTGAAGTCATCTAGATCCAGTGCCCATATCATAGCCCCTCCAAGGCCCATTGCCTTTACATACTCGCTTTTGTGTCGGATCACTGGTGCATCATCGAAGGAGACCCACTGATCTCGCAGATAGGCATATGGGCCCATCCGGCCTCTGGGGTCTCTTACAACGTTCCACCCTCTCTGGCGGATATATGAGCAAATCTCATAGTATGCGAGGAACCCTCTAGCCCTGGTCGCCTCTCCAGCCTCACCACCACCATAGGTGGGAGCTTTTAAATTATGTTCATTGGCCTGTGCTAGAGAGAATGACTGTCCGTACATAGGCATTCCCAAAACGAGCTTTTGCCGGTCGGCTCCGTTCGCTATCCAGTAATTTACGGAAAAGTTTGCATTAAAGGTGGCCATTCCATAGGGGTGCTCATACATTGGCGCTACGTGACCCGTCTGCTTGTCCCATTGACCGTGGTAGTCATAGGCCATGATGGCAATCCAGTCGAAGTACTTTGATAACTCAGCCACATCATATCCGGCGTCGATTACCTTTTTGTTAGGTGAAACTGCTGCGGATAAAAGTAGGTTTTTGGGTCGGAAAGCATGCGACAATTCCCGAACCAGTGCGGTAAATCCTTGCTTCTCATCGTCTGTTCCCTTTTTACAATCTACCTGCCAACAAACCGGGTACTCCCAGTCAAGGTCGAGTCCGTCGAAACCATACTTTTCAATGAAGTCGACGACATGTCGAATGAATCGAGCTCGGGCCTGCGCGTTTCTCACTAGTCGGGCATATTTATCGCCGGCAGAGTCATTCCATCCACCAATGGCCACAGTGACTTTTACTCCTCTTTTTCGATAGGCCACAACTCTCTCGTAGAAGTTGTTATCCAGGTCGGCCCAGGAGTCATGTGGTTGAATGGTAAGTTTATCCCGGCTTAGAACAGCAAAGCCGTAGATTATGTGGGAGCACAGATCTGGATCGATATCCTCAGGTACGAACTTCCCGCCCCCCTGACGATACCAAGCCCAGTTGGTAAAGTAGCAGACTACTTTAAAGTGTGTCGATCCACCAGTACCAGTGATCGGGATTTCGTCAGCTTCCATTTCTAAATTAGCTTCATCGACGTTGCTCTCTTGGCCCTCATTAATAACTTCAGCCAATTCCAACTCTTCCTGCGTTTCCTCCTGTTGACCTTCCGTTTCTGTCTCATTTGATGCAGTTTCAGCTTCTTCTGAAATGGCTTGTTCCTCCACAGACTCCTGCTCTACAAATGAGGCTACACCAGCTATTGAAATCAGGTGAGGTTTAAAACGCCATAAAGAAATGTTGAACTACTTCTAATGGGCTAAACTTACGGATTGTTTCGTAATCACTTGGTGGTTCCTTAAGTACATCGTAGATCTCTCGTAGCAAAGGATGCACACCATCACCGCACCGATTTCGGAAGTCATCGAGATCTAGAGCCCAAACCATCCCACCGCCCAGGTTTAAGGCTCTAACCAGTTGCGACTTTTTCCGGATTATAGATGGGTCATCAAAGGATACCCACTGTGTTCCCTTTCGCGCATATGGACCCATGCGACCATGTACATCCTGTACAACCTCCCATCCATGATGATTGATGCGATCGCAGATCTGCAAAAGAGTTTATTACTTTATTTGTATATTCAACTTTTGAAGCCACATTTTCATGTTTTGGGATATTTGGGGTTTTGTATATCAAATGTTTAAAAAATTGTTTTGTATTATGATTATGATTTAGTACGATTTTTTTAAAGGAAATTAGTGCCAAACAACGAGTTCAACACCCTAACATCAAAGGTCTGTATCTTTTGTTCTATTTTAAACATGTCAAAATCTTAGTCTTGTACTATTGGTTGATGTATATAATATGTTTCTGGTAAATGTCACGGCCAAATGTAAACAAAGTCAAATGTTTTTTTTTAAGTGAAAACTTCTTATGGCTCGTTGGGCACTTTTGTGGGTTCACATTTTCCTGCGTTTTGGCGACAGTTGAGATTTTACACAGAAATACTTACATACCTATGTATATGTATACTAAGATTGTATAGGTATGCGAGAGCGCAGCATGCTATACGCCAGGGGTGCCCAATCGCGGCTTACGACGAAGCATATTTCAATACATTCAAAAGAAAACACCAACACTAGTAAAGAAAATGTTTTTATTTCAAAGGATACACTGAAAAAATTTAGGAAGATAAATTTTAATAATGAAGACCATTATGAAATAACAATGAAAATATAAAATTAATGCACATGAATATGGATGATATTTTTAACTTTGCACATAGTTTATTACTTTAACATCAATAGTTGTTGTCAAATGAAGCGCTGACAATGCAATAACTAAAAGCATAACACAATTTCTTTAAGTGTGTGCGCGTCGCCAAAGCAAACAATAATAATGGCTGCCGTTTATATTTCACCAAAACAGTCTTTACAAGCTATACGAGAGTTCTTGTATTCAAATTTATTAATTTATTCTAAAGCTGATTCCGCACTATTAATGATGAAATTTAATTGAAGATATAATCATTATCCTATAATTTTGAGTGGTGATTTCAACATAAACTTTGGAGATGTCAAAAATCAATCCCTAATTAAATGATCGTAATCTTAGCACAACAAAATACAAAACTACTATTGATACAGTATTCACAAGATATATAAATAGATTTAAATCAAAATTGTTCATTTCATACTATAGTTACCATATATTTTTTAAGTTTTAGAATTTGATGAAAATTCTGATAATAATGATGAAAATACTGATAACGATGATGTAAAAGTTGTTGAAATTATGGATTAGAATTGATAAATTTTGTATTTAGTATTTACTCATATAAATAAAACCCCTTCGTTCGAATATATTGTTATCCTTTATGTCCATTTAAAGAGTACCCACAATGCTTTGATAAACTTGATTTTTTATGTACAATTTCTCATGTCGCGAGCACACCTAAAAATGATCACCCAAAAAAGAGCATAACGCGCCATAAGTTCAAGTTTTCACTTCTGCGTTCGCTCCCGGAGTGCAACCCCCTTGTTTTCACTGTAGTTATACCCTTGCAGGGTATTATAATTTCAGTCAAAATTTTTGCAACGCAGTGAAGGAGACATTTCCGACCCTATAAAGTATAGTAGTAGTATCGATCCAGCCATGTCCGTCTGTCCGTCCGTCTGTCCGTCTGTCCTTCTGTCCGTCTGTCCGATTATACGCAAACTAGTCCCTCAGCTTTGAAGCTATTTGAATATATACATATATCTATATCTATATACATCTGCTTTCACTCCTACATAAGTCGGAACGGGCCGGATCGGACGACTATATCATATAGCTGCCATAGGAACAATCGAAAAAATTGTTGAAAAAAAATGTTAACTTTGTCAGTTTTCAACATATAATCACCAAATTTGATATTTGGCCATTTATTATTGTTTCAGAATTTCGTATTAAATTCCATGAAAATCGGACGTCTATATCTTTTAGCTGCCATAGGAAAAGTCGGGAACAGTAGGAACAATCGGCAAAATTTTCGAAAAAATATTTTAACTTCGCTGTTTCTCAACATATTTTCATCAAACTTTCGATTTGGTTGCTTAATATTATTCCAGAATTTTGATATAAATTTCATAAAAGTAGGACGACTATTTCCTATAGCTGCCATAGGATTATCAGGGAAATAATAGAAAAAATCATAACTCGGTTGTTTCTCTACATATTTTCATCAAATTTTAGATTCGGCCATTCAATGTTATCTTAGAGTTTCTTTTTTAATTACATAGCTCAACTGTAATCTGCAAGGGTATATAGACTTCGGTAAGCCGAAGTCAGCTTCCTTTCTTGTTTAACAAATATTATTAAAATTTTTGAAATTTGGAGTCCACTCCCCATTTAACTTTTTTAGTTCCCCTAAGTGATTCGGCATATTCTGGCTACAGCGTTGCACTAATGAGGGGCGATATCAACCTATACGCTCTTGGTAATCTCCAACAGTTCCATCATTCCACTTTGAGAAACTTCATATTTCGCAAATTGCGATTTCAGATGACTGAATCAATTTTTCGATTGGATTAACATCCGGAGGCTGGATTTTTTGATGCCTACTCCAATACTTGCAGCAACCATCTGACATAGAACGATTAATTTTAGTTTTGTCCGACCATATAACCTTATAAACCCAACCAATGGAATAGTTTTAATTATTAGATGTAAAGCGTAATGATTTAAAGTATCCCCCTTCTTTATAGGTACATTTTCGAGAGGGGCACCAAAGTTTCGACACAAAATGGAGAGTCTTTTTGTTTCGAATGGTTTATTTTTCATTCCCTTAGCTTTCTGGCCTAATTTATCAAGACTGTGTTTATTAAGCATCGCCCCCGCTTTTACTGAGGTCATGTCCCTGTTACTCGTCAACAAGTTGGTTATGTAGGGGTGTCGTGATCGCGAAGTTTAGATACCCTTGCAAATTTAAATTGAAATTTATATTTAAATTGCAAGAATTATTCCAATTCCAAAGCCAGGAAACCCACCGGATTTTCTAAATAATTACCGTGCGATAAGTTTGCTTTTAACAAAGATTATTCAACGTTTTCTCTGAGATAGGTACTTTTACTTCAGTATTGATGGTAACAGTTCGAGTAAAAAACTAATCAAAGCTGGTTTCCCTCAAGGCTCTGTGCTCGGAGCTGTTCTTTATAATATTTACACCTTCGATATTCCCTTGTTTCAGAGATGTCATACACTTATTTTTGTGTTTTTTTTTCCAAATAGAGAACTTAAAGTAAATAACATTGACATTAAATGAGAAAACTCTATAAAGTATCTTGGCATAAAAATATGTTCACATAAGTCATACCATTGACAAAATAAATAAGACCATCCGATTATTGTACCCTTTTGTAAATTGGAGATCAAAACTGTCTTATCACAATAAGCTGACAATATATAAACAAATATATTTACCCATAATGCTTTATGGGTCTGAAATCTGGAACTGTAGTGCCAAGACACATATAAATAAATTACAAACTGCTCAAAATAAAATTATAAAAATGATTTATTATCTACCATTTTTTTATGCGACCAACCGTCTGCATTTAAAAGCAAATACCAACATAATCGATGCAATCATCTCTCATTCAAAAAACAAATTCAATTCTTATATCGCACAACTGCGTGCTAACAGGTCCTTTCCTTCCTAGAATTACGCTAGTAATCACGAAGTAACAGTCTTAGTTTTATCTTAGTTTTTAAGCCCACTTGGAGCCAAGTTTTTCCCATTTCCCTGGGTATTTAAATGTTAGTTAAATGCACACTTAAATATTAAATAAACAAAAACATTGATTATTATAGATGTAAAGATAGTTAATAGGTCTAAACTCTAAGAAACAAAATTTGTTATCTTAAGCAAAATTGAAAAATTATTGTAGAAAATAAACAAAATTATTGAATTGAGTTAAGATTCAATCCATTTTATTGAAATGATAAAAAAAAACTTACAGGAGTCATTTAAAACACAAATAAATAAAATATAATATAAAAATTCGGTTTTAATTAAAATTTAACATTATTCTAAAATCGTATAAAAAAACTCGAACTAATGCCCTAATCCCACACAGTCCATCCGTTTGAAACCGTTGGGATTTTTCTCAGATGTGAAACTCGTGTTCCTATAGTGCTACATCTACATCCCCCATCCGATTTGGCAGCTGTCAGTCATACAATTCGGAAAAAAATGTGTTCAAATATGGAAGATTTTGCTGTTTTGGCTGTTGTACAGCATCAAACCCAAAAATTGGCGAAGGCTCTAATATCAGTTTGCTCAAAAGAAGACGAAGATTTGGATGCTATGCAACGACTCCAGAATTATTCAAAATTCTAGCCTGGCAAGAATATTAGGCTCGAATCTAATCCTTCAGGAAAAGCGAAGGACGTCTGTGGCTCGCTGGCTCGCTGTCTCGCTGCTGCTTATTGGGGATTCGGCTTTCCGATTTTCCCAAACGCTGATGAAGCCATACCCATTTTCTAGGGCCGCATCCTTGGAAAAGTGCACTTACAGCGAGATGTTAAAAAAGCAATTTAGCCATTTGAAAGCCTGGTTTCGCTTTATTGGCAAGGGGCATGAAAGTCACTACAAAAACAATAATAACAATTAACCTGTTGCATTTTGCAGAATAATTTAAAAGAGCAGAACATTGTTATCAGAGATAATTGGCAGCTGAAAACTAATGACCGACAGGATCCACCAAATCGTAGTACCATGTCTGCAGATTTAAACCAACCTGCAGAGAAAGTAAGATCTGCAATTGCCCAATATTGTCTAGATCGTACTAATTAAATAAATGTTTGAAATTAAAAGCTAGTTCTTCTCTACAATTTCCTTGTCATTGCTCAGGTTAGGGAGCTTTTCAGGAGGCAGACTTCCCGAGCGCTGTGTTCCCCTGAAGGAGGGATAATCTTCAGGCCCAACTTTTATATATCTTGATGCGGAACCTTAAATGTTCCACCTGTTCAACAATTCCTATGTTCCAATTCATATGTTCCAATCAAAATGTTTCATTTCATATGTTCCAATTAAATTGTTCCAATTCTCAATTAAAAAATTTCAACAGAAGAATTCTGAGTTAAAAGTCAAAGAAAAAAGTACATCAAATTTTGATGTACAACGGATGTGGAACGAAATGAGAACGTTCGGATGGAGAAAATCATATGGAACATCCGCCCAACGGATGGGGGAAGGCAGATAGAACTGTGTGGGAATACCCTATAAGCTTGAAATATATAATATAATAAAAATTTAACATATAATATTTATTTGGAAACGGATGAACATGGCTAGATCGACACGGTGTTGATGCTGATTAAGAATTTATACTTTATAGGATCGAAAATAACT
>VNJQ01007264.1:0-27278 GCA_008042515.1 Drosophila truncata
TAGGATATAGTCGGCCGATCCTTATGAAATTTGGTATGTCGTATTATGTTGCCAACAATAGCATTCGTACAAAATCTGAATTCTCTAACTCTAAAAACACCGAAGTTATACCATTTCCGATCAATCAGATATATGGCAGCTATAGGATATAGTCGGCCGATCCCGGCCGTTCCGACTTATATACTGCGTGCAAAGGAAAGAAGGGTGTGTGCAAAGTTTCAAGTCGATAGCTTTAAAACTGAGAGACTAGTTTGCGTAGAAACAGACAGACGGACAGACGGACAGACGGACAGACGGACAGACGGACATGCTTATATCAACTCAGGAGGTGATCCTGACCAAGAATATATATACTTTATAGGGTCGGAGATGTCTCCTTCACTGCGTTGCACACTTTTGACCAAAATTATAATACCCTCTGCAAGGGTATAAAAATCATAACTCCGCAGCCTCTTAACATATTTTCATCAAATTTAAGATTTGGCCACTTAATATTCTTTCAGAATTTTAGTTTTAATTTCATGAAAATCGGCCGACTATATCCTATAGCTGCCATAGGAACAATCAGGGTAATAATAAAAAATTCAGAGTTTTGCTATTTCTCAAAATATTTTAATCAAATTTGGGAATTGGCCACTTATTATTATTTGAGAATTTCTACTTTAACTTTATAGTTCAATTGCAATCTGCAAGGGTATATAAACTTCGGCGAACCGAAGTTAGCTTCCTTTCTTGTTAAAGATGAGTTTATATGTTTATAATAGTTTCTGGTTCAAACTTTAAAGCTGAGCATTAAAGAGATGAAGAAAATAGGTTTTATATAAATTCAGAGAGATTTTTAAATAAGATTTAGCTACAAATAGTTTCATTTAATATTCAAAGAAATGTTTATCAAAAAATTCCCATAAATCAAGTCGTGCCTGGTACTCTGTCCGTTTTAATTTATATAAATATTGTATCTTTTCTAATCTAGACTTTTGACACCCTTCCCTTCCGCTCACGACTTTTATTGTGACTTTTATCACTTTTTGTAGTGAATACTACCCTTCCCTTCCAATTAATATAAAGAACAAAGTCTCTCTCTCTCGACTGTCAAGTAAGTGACCCATATAAAAGATTGTTTGATTTATTGATGGATAGGATGTCTTGCTGGAGACTCGTGATTTGTCATCGCCCACGACAGAAATTGTTATTCCTGGTCCGTACATGGAGTGTCATGTAACTTTTACTTTTTCAGCGGCTCAAAAAGACAAAAATGGGGAAAAAAGCAAAAGACAAATGTCACGTTTCCGAGGGGTATGGGTATGGATGGGATGTTAGAGTAGGTTAAACGTTGTGCAACCCGATACGATTGTTAATATTTGTACATGTCATGTGTGTATGCCATAATTGAGTAACTTACTATATTCTTTGCAACTTCAGGCCTTTTATGGCTTAGAAAGAAATATTTTAGTATAAAATGTGCTTACTAAAGTCAGTAAAGTACTGAGTAATATAATATAATATATTTACTATTAATCAATTACTTAAGAAAGTATTTAAGAAAAATATAATTTCCTTTTAATATTTATACCTTAAAAATGTACTATTTTCAATCCTAATTAACACATATTATCTGTTTTCTTCCATTTCAGTTTGTGCAATAGTCGAATACGAATACGCGGCCAAGGAGCCGGACGAGCTGGATCTCCAGAAAGGTGCCATTATCCATCGAATTAAGCAGATGCCCGGCGGCTGGTGGCAGGGCACCTTAAAGTCCAACGGAGTCACAGGAATGTTTCCGGATAACTTTGTTCGTGTGCTGGACTCCAACATTAGCAGCAATGGCAATGGAAATGGAAGTGCAGACCATAGCGATGAGGGAACATCTGTCCAGTTGAGGTTCGTTCCTTTGGATTTAATTTTTATGACGCAATCCCTACAATTTACATGTTCTCTCTCTTTTGCCAATTCAGGGACAAATCCGCGACTTCCAACCGCCGCTGCAAAGTCATCTATAGTTACACACAAGTCAACGACGACGAGCTGACGCTGGCCGTGGGTGATGTCATTGAATTCCTAGGGGAGGTGCGTACACATATACAGGGTCAACCCAGGGGGCGGTGGTGGTAGCTGCCTGCTACCCCCATTTAACCTATTGGGCCAATAGAAATTGAAATTTGTAAGGCACTGAGCGAAAACAAAGAAGATTTGTACATTTAATTGAGTATTTTGAGTACTGCAACCTTTAAATAATAATTTAAATGTAGAATAACCATTTAATTATTTAATTTCTTACTCATTTTTAATGAGTTTTGATTGTACAAGAACCCTTTGCATTTCTCTCAGTGCCTTACACTCGACTGGGTCTGTTATTTTCACTCACTGTGCCACTTGGCTTTCGGATTCATTCCCATTTAGGTCGAGGAAGGCTGGTGGCGCGGACGTCTGCGCAGCAAAGTCGGCGTCTTCCCTTCCAACTTTGTGCAACATATCGAGCCGTCACCGATTTTGGCCTCCAAGCGGCCGCCAACGATTGGCGCCACGGTGGCCACATCATCCCTAACGGCCAAGGCGTCTAATATTATAACCAGCAGTAGCAGCAGCAGCACATCCACAGCCGGCACTGCCACAACGACAGCAACGACCACATCGAAGCAATCGACCAGGAGCAGAGCCACGACGGCAGCAGCAGTCACATCCGCTCCGTCGGTGGCGGAACCAGCGGCCATAGGATCGGTTATCGGAACGGGTGCAGCCGGCGCTAATGTTCCCATGCTGCCACCGAAGCCCCAGAGGGAATACTGCCGGGTGGAGTTCCCCTATGCCCCGCAGAACGATGATGAGCTGGAACTGAAAGTGGGCGATATCATCACAGTGATCAGCACCGAGCTGCCGGACAAGGGATGGTGGCGAGGCGAGATCCGGGGCAAAGTGGGAGTCTTTCCCGATAACTTTGTCAATATGCTGGCACCATCGGAAGGTGAGTTTTCACCACAAATACCGCCCGGCAACGGGGATTTGTCTCCTTTTTTTTTTAGTTTTCTTTTTCGTCTTTGTTTTTTCTTCGGTCTGTCAAGTTTGTTGTCATCAAGCCAATCCACCTCTCATCTCAATGCATCCCCTGTCTCTGGTGCTGTCTCTTTGTTTACTCCTCTTAATTGGAGGCAATTTTCCCCCAAAACGCATAGGCTGTAAAACGTAAAACTTCGAGTCGTTAGACTTGGAAATTGATGTCGTGACGTAGCCTTCAGTCGGGGCTGGGATCAAAGTCAATAAACGTTTGTTTTGATAATTGAATTAATTAAAAAAAGAGACACCACAGTCGAGCTGAGCCGAGCCCCATCTCCATCCTCCCAGTGAATGCGGACTGCTGCATTTTCCCTCGGATCGTTAGTTTTTCATCGTGTGTGCAAAAAAAGATTTTGATATGACTTAATTGCCAGTTGGCGAATATGAATCAGATAGCTTTTATTACCGGTGTGTATAACGTGATTATTATTAACCGGGGATTTGTTTACGCACAGGCTATTTTATTGGTTTGTTTAAGAGGGGTTTTAGGAGGCTTTTTAGGGGAAATAAATATGGAAAGTGAGTGTAATAATGATATATGTAGCACTTATATTTATTAAAGAGAAAAAACAACTCAATATGCTCTTCTATACTCCACAAAAATTTAATATTCATTTAAAAAGAAAGGCTTAGAGGTAGAAGTTTCTAAATTATTTATTTTACACTTTTTTACCCAAACGCTTCTCTATATTTTCCTTAAATGTTTAGCTGGCTTGACTCCCACTTATCACATCAGAGTAGCTAATAGGATATATCTCTCTAGCTCTTAGATATGGAGTTCCTAATAGTATTAACAATTATATGGCTAGTTAGTTGTCCCAATCGAATCGCTGCCACCTCAGGTACATCACATCACATCCATTACACGCACCTCACGCACCACGCACTTTTCAATTGAAACATTCGTTTAAACCATATCTTTAAGATCGTTTTTCCCCTCCTTTCCCTCGATTTTTTTTTTGGTATGAGTTTTTATGACTTGCGTTTCGTTTGAAGACTTTTTTAGTGGACACTTTTTTCCTGACGTTTGTTTCTTTTTTTTCCTGTCTACCTGTACCTCGTATCTCTGTTTGTTTATGTATGTACACATTTTGTATATTATGATGACTCCATGTCGTTGGTCTTTCTCTGTGTAATTTTTCCTCAACACTTTTCTCTTCCTCTACTTCCCTTTCTTCTACTTGTAACTCTCTTTCTCCTATATATATTTTACGATTTTTCTTCCATATTTTTCGGTGTTTAATAATGAAACGATCTACTACACTACAATTAAATATGTTGAAAAATATTTGAAAAATAAAAAAACATGGAAATGTTAAACGATTTCAATTGAAAAATATTTTCGAAACACATAAACTATTGATCAACATTAAAACTCTTGGAAAATACGAAAAAACACTCTGAAAAATACTTGAAAACGCCTTCAAAATTATGATAACACTGATAAATTTTTTGAAAATATCGAAATTTATTGAAAATACTACAAAAACACACAAAAAATACAAAAAACTCTAAAAATACTCAAAAAATACTGATAACACTCACTTTTTACACTGAAATAAACGGAACTGCATGGTTAAAAATGCAGCCCCACCTCCCCCGCCCCGTCCACGTGCCCGTACTCGTTCCGGAATGAGAGCCGAAGCCGGATCCGGCATTATAGACCCAACCGGAGTCCGTATTCCACCGCGGACGCAGCGCGGCGGCTCTTTCGAGTTCTTGGGCGCGCGTATGGCCAGCTTTATCACCACGATTTGTATGTAAACGAGTTTTTCCAGTAGGCAGCAGTCTGAGTCTACCTCTGCCTTCCCCTGTCCTCTTTTTCCAAGCTTCTCCCCACCCCGCCTCTATTTTTTCCCCTCTGCTGTGGGACTCTTGAGTTTACTTGTTTTTCTTTTTTTTTCGGCCACTTTTCATTTTCCTTTCTCTGTCTTGGCTCGGCTTGGTGCCTCCTTGAGGCGTTTTTGATATGAAATGGAAAATTGCTGCCTGCCCCCTCTTCCTGTTGGCTGCTGCTTCTTTTACTTCGTTGGCCATAATTTCTATGATTTATATTTTAGCTTAGTTGCATACTCTATTTGGCTTTAAAGATGAGGGTATATAGATGATGATCGATGGTTTAAAGAGGAGGTTTTTTATTTGATTTTTTATTTATGTTATGTTATTTATTTGAATGTATTTAAATTTTAAATTTGAGCTTAGTTTTTGAAACAAATAAATTATTTTTGGGCTGATAAATAATATAATACATAAGTTTATGTATTGAAAGGGAGAAAACTTAATTTACAGTCTTTGCTTATTTAAATATATATTATTTATAGAAAAAGTGCTATTTTTCGATGTTTATTCTCTTTAAATTTTTAAAATCCTTTTTTTCTTGACGTGTTTTATCCCAAAAATTACTTAAAATATATAAATAATAATAAAGTTAGTTTTTTCCAAGTTTATATTCATAAAAAACCTAAAACTCTATAATCCAAGTCCGCTTTTTGTCTCTAAAATTAGTTAGTAATTATGAAGTGACCAATTTATATTCTTTAAAAACCTAAAAACTCTATTTTCCTTGTCAGCTTTTTCCTGTTAAATCAATAAACCATAAGCCAGGGTATTCCAGTATCCTTATATGGTGACCTCCTTCTTTTTTGTTTGTGGGGACCCGACCCTCACTCATCTTCCGTTGTATTGCTTTATTTATTTGGATTTCTTTGGCGCTCACAGTGCCAGCGGCGAAAGACTGCATCCCGGGGATTGGGCGGAGCAGGACTTGGGGCAGGAGCAGAAGGGGGGACTTCACTGGAGCCAAATAAAAGCGCTTTGTTTACGATCGGTTTTTAGCTTTTCAATTTGGCATTGCATGTTAATGTTTGGATGCCAGAAGAGTTTGTTTTGTCATTTGCATCGTTTGGCAGAAAAACTTGTTTGTTGTTTGTTTGTTTTGCTTGCTCGTTTGCGCTTTTATTCGCGTGAGTTTTCCCCGCAATTTGTTGTTTGTGAAAAAGTTGAAATATTATCGTTAATTAATACAAATTATTTCGCAGCATACTTTGCGGTTGGCAGCGGAATTTGAGCGGTAGTTTTTGTTGTTAATTTATTGTTGTTGTTGCTGCTGCAGCGACTGCTGTCGTTTGAGCTTAGCAAATTTATGCTTGGCATTTAATTTTTGCTTTGGCTTTTGCTTTTGTCAACGTCGCAGTTTTTGTTTCCCCACCTTCGACACTTGAGTAGCAACACCAAAGCCGAGTTCCAAAGGCAGCAAATACCAACAACAACAACACCAGCAACATCATTAAAATATACAACAGTTGTTGTAACTGGTTTTTTTGTGGGGTTTTGTTTTTCTTCTTTGGGATTTTTACACGTGGAAAAGGTTTAGAGTGTTTCATAATTTTTTAGATTTTTTAAAACGTTTAAGTTTTATGGTAAAATATTATTTTTAAAGATTTTATACCTTAAAATATGTTTAATAATTTTTTAAAATGATTTTAATTAAATATTTCTAATCTTTTAAATTAAATATGATCAAAAATCGGAAATCTATCATAAAAGTTGCAAGAAAAAATATGTTTCTTCATTGCCAAACTTATCAAAATTGTTTAGAATGAACGTAATGTTTATGTACATTAAAAATCCTGATTTATTAATATTTTATAGTATTAAAACCTTATCAAACCTGCGATAAAAAGGTCTCAAATACCCTTTCTCTATGTGTAGCTGGCTCTTTGTGGTTAAAACTCTTTGTGGCTCTCTTACCTGCGACTCTCTTTGATCATTACAGGTGCTGCTTGGTGATCATGATCATCTTCATTAGCGGCATTTATCACAAGGCGCGCGCTTCGCTTGTCTGAAGTGTTCCCCTCCGCTGCTCCTTTCCTGTCTCCTCCCCAAAAGCCAAGCCCCCTTTGTTTTAGATTTTTAGTTTATCAACAAAGTTGCAAGAGACACAGAGAGAGAGAGAGAGAGAGAGCGAGAGGCAGGTAAAAAAACAAAAAATAAGTTAATAAGAGAGACCGTTGCTCTGGCGAGCATCTCAACATTTTTGTTTTGTACCTTTGGCAGCGTTTTTGTTTACCTTTTTGCCTCGTCGGTCTCAGTACGATTTGATTTCTTGACCATTTACGTTATTGAAATATTTCCAGTCGGCGCGGCGTCTTAAAAAAGAGTAATTTCTGTTCTTTTTATTACCACTTTTTCGCTTAGCAGTGCGTGTGCTACAGTTACCGTTCATTCTGGCGGCTTTCTATATTACATTTCTTTATTTTTTGCTCTATAAAAATGGCATTCGTTATTGTTTTTATTAAATTTTTGCCACCTGGCATTAAAGAAAATTCTTTAAGCACAGAGAAGAACCATTTGCTTTGGCGCCTTGCTCTTTTAATTATGGATTAAGTGTCAGTCAGGTGTAAATTAATGATTATAATTTGCTGCGTGCTCGGCGTAAATGTTTCGGATTCAAAGTCATCATTAAGTCGAAGCTGGCAATGCGAGTTCGTTGCTTAAGTCTTTCGTTTTTGGGTTGTGTGCGTGCTAATGCGTCTCGTGTTTGTGTGTGCACCTTGTGTGTATTTGTGACAGCCGTTGGCAACTAAACAAAAATCGAGAAACAACAACGCGGCCATCATAATCATAATAATGACAATCACCCAATGACCACAACACGCTCAATTACTCAATGCTTAAAAATATCAAATTCGCGCTGCTCTTTTTTTTTGCTTTGTTTTTTTCCCCATTGCAAATTCCATTTTATTTTTGCGGCTCTGTTTTGTCATTAAAAGCAGTGAAAGTCTTTGGAGCGGCGCACAGCCCCGCTTTTCTTTTTATAAAAAAAAGTATAAAACTCGACCATGACAAAGGCAATTCTTTGGTCGCTTAACTTCCACCTTAACTTTGGGGTACATTGGTTAGTCCGTGGGAATCGAAAGATTGATGGGGTGTGTCTAAATTTGGTCATACTTGAGGCTTCAATTTTGAGTTAAAAAAAAATAAGCTAATAAACATCGAGACAGGCAGGCTGACCTATAGATGACATCACCAGAACAAGTGGGATTATAATTAGAAATGATAGCTTCAGTTGCTTAGACTAGTGGGAGCTTTCAAATTTAGGAAAACGGGAGGAAAAAGTCTAAGTTAAGTGGGAAATAGTTAAATATTAGGGAGAAATAGTTGTAAGTTTATTATCTTTAATATTTTATACTTTGGCCATACATTTCCGCAAGAGATACTTTAAAAAGTATAAGTGTTTTATTAATGTTTTAAATTAATAAATAATATTTGTAGTAAAAAGCTCTTTTTGTTCTGCATTTTATTGCTTTAGTTCTTGCTCTATATTTTATTAAATTAAATATTAAATATAAATAATATAAATATTAAAAACTCATAAAATCATTGCCTAGAAACTTTAAAAAAGTAATATATCATGGTTAATAGTCTTATTTTGCTTTGAAATATTTTTAAGAATTAATGTATGAATTATTCTATTTTTAATTAGGAAAACAATATAATACTTTACTTACATTCTTAATTTATTTTAGATAAAAAGAGATAATTCGCATTAATTCTGTAAAAATTGGTAAATTCTCTAATTTCCTATTTAATTAAAGACCCTTTAATATTATAATTTAGATATATTTAGAAAAGAGCATTTATAGTTCGTTGTTTAAACTTTAGCTTTCAGTTTCCTGTTGGCTGTTGCCATTTCTTTGGGTCTGACCTTTACACATTTTAAGTTGTTACTCAATAGTTTTCGTTGATTTTACTCTGCTTTGGTTCGGCTTTTAGGTTTGATTTGGCTTTTGTCATCGCTGCCATTTATTGGCATTTATTTATGTTTGTCCGTTGTCGTTATTGGCCATTTGCCGTTGCTCCTACGCCTGAGACACCGAGTCAGACTCAGATTCAGATTCAGATTGAGATTCAGCTTCAACCTTAGCTGGGTTTGAGTTTGTTTTTGGGTTGCGAGTTTGTTTGGTTGTTTTTGCTATTGTTCGTTCGAGTATTATTTCCCTGAGCGTTTCAACATTATTTTTATTGACATTTGGCAACAAGTTGTCGGCACGAGAAACCAGTTTCGAGCCGCTTCTGGGCTCTCAGCTGTTCTCTGCCCAAGATGGTTAGTCACGGACTGACTGGCTCATCTTGGAATATGCGGATATTTGAAATGCAATGGATATTGGTTAGGAGATGAAAAAGAAGAGTAAACATTAAGTAATTAAATTAACAAGGTTTTAATTGCCTACAAAGGGGATTTTTTACTAAATTACTAAAGTTGAATTCAGGTTAAGCTTGTGCCGTGTCTGCTAGCCAATATCCACTGTTGGTAAATAAACCTGAAACGTTTGCATGCCAATTTGCAGGTGCTAATTGTGTCCACCGACTCTAATCCGTGACTCCGTTTACCGTTTTGCAGTTGCCCCCATCAACGAGCCGCCAGTTACCACAACGCAGCCGCAGACGCAGCGGAAGATCGGTAGCATTGGGAACATCAATAGTACTGCCAACAGCACCACCAGCCACATGACCACGACGAACTCGAGCAATTCCAGCACCACCACGGTGACCTCACAGCAGCAGCAGCAGCAGCAGCAGCAGAAGGAGCAAGTTGGCGGCAGCTCCTCCACCACTTCGAAGGTGTACATCAAGAAAACGGGCAGCAGCAGCAATAGCACCACGAGCAGCACTACCACCAACGCTTCCTCATCATCTTCTGCGGGTCGCAAAGAGAGCTTTGGCTCTCGCGATTCCCTCAACGACATCCTGAGCGAGACGGGTCTGCCCACCGGCAATGTGGCTGCCCAGCGCAAGTCGCTGGAGAACAAGAACCTTGACCTGACCAAGCCGCCGGGCATTGGGGCAGCAACTGCTGTTAGTCAGCAGAGGAATAGCACTAGCAACGCATCCAGTGCGTTAACAGCAGGACTGGTGTCTTCGGCGCTTAACAAGAGTCTGGAGAATATGGACGAGAAGGTGAAGTCACCGCCACCGCCGGTGCTCAGCAAGAAGCCAAGTGTGCCGCTCAAGAAGACACCCACTGGTGGGGTACCTGTGGCAGGTTAGTAGGCCTCTTTAAACAATAATAAATACATAAAAATCATTATCATATTTATCCGCAGGTAATCTTCTTGGCGGCAAAAAGAAGAATCCCGAGGGCAAGCTTACCTCTGCCGTTTCCCATGATTTGGCAGATGGACTCACGGCCAGTAAAATGCTCACAGGATCTAACCAACTGCCGGATGCCGGAGCAACTGGTAATCTGGTTATGCGAAGGGCAGCCACCATTGCTGTGGAGGACACAGATTTCGATCGCGTAGAGCGATCTTCGATCCTCACGGATATGCGACAGGGCAGAGTTAAGGCCCCGAAGCGGCGACCACCATCAGCGGCCATCAATGTACTTGGAGAGAGCAATAATAACTCGGTTTATGTGAATGGAAGCGGAATGGGCGGCGGAGGTGGTGGCGGAGCGGGAAGTGCAAGCGAACTGAGCGAAGATGGAGGAGCGGGTGGTAAGGCCACGGCGGCAACAGCCTCCTCCGATGACAACTCGACGGGTGAAGAGCCACAGCTGGCCAAGCCTAAGCCACGCGAGTGGGAGAAGAAAAAGGCGCCCTGGATGGAGGAGCTCAAGGCCTCGCAGGTGACGAGGAAAAAGACCTCGCCCAGTGTGGAGCCACGCGGAGCCTCGGTGGCTGAAAGGACATCCAAGCTCTTTGCCGCTGATCAAGCCATCATCAGCAGCAGTAGCAGCAGCAGTACCACCACGAAAGTGCAATCCTCGGCGGTGACTTCCTCCATGTATGTGGAGAATTCGACCAGCAGCAGTAGCACCACCACTTCCACAACCACCAACGATGCCATCATGTCCCGCAGCCTGACTGCCGCTGCCAAGGCCACAGCCACAGCGGCCAGCAGCGATGAGGAGACGAAAGCCACGCGGCCAAACAGTTTGTCAATAAGGAATCAGCGGAGTGTCTCGCCGTTGGTCAAGAGCTCTAATGCTAGCAGTTCGCAGTCGCAGGAGGAGAAGCCTAGCCAGGGCCTGAATAACCATCATCAGGATGTCAGCAGTGGCTCGGCGCGGGTTAACCAGCTGGAGCAGCGAGTGGAGAAGCTGGAGGGATTGGTGCAAAATCAACAACGAACCATTGAGGAGCTGGTGAATGCCCTCAAGTCCGAGGCGGAGCGCGTAAAGATTCTGAGGAGCGAACTGGATAAATACGCGCAGTGCGTGACGCAAGTTTGAGCCAGCGATGGCTGCCTTTTAGCTAGCTTGAGTCCTTGATTTATTAGCGTGCTAAAGAAACTCTACATTCCCAGGCCCATAGAACGTAGAACGTAGATGACCGAACCCAAGACAATCCCAAATATCTGTGCTCTGTGTGTTCTGTACTTATATATACATATATCCAGAATGAACTACTATCCCAGAACTGGTGTGTTGCGATCAATCGGTTTTTGCATGCCAAAATCGTTTCGTATTTGCGCTAATTCTTTCTGTAACCATTCCCCCCACCCCCCTGATATAATCCCTGTATATCTGATATATCTGATAATTTCGATAAGTATTTTTTATACATTCGTACATTCGGAAAGCGAACAGAAGAGGAAGACGACATTGTGTGTGATTTCTTTTAAACTGAACGCTTCGATTCGATTGCGATTTGTTTTGTTTATATATACGATTTATGGTTTATTTTTTAAAGATGTGTATTAAAGTTATGAGTAAAACTGTACTATAAACTATATATACTAAACGAAAGAGAGAGAGAGAGAGAACGAAAGAGAAATATATACAAAGTTCGATAACGATGATGATGCCTAAAACTTAAGCAATATCCAATAAATAATGCAAAAATAAATATTTCAATGTTTTCTGAATGCCTTTATTTTTTATTTTCTTTTCTTCAATGTGTTTGTTGTTCTTTATTATTTCCTAACTGACTGATATAGATAGATAGCGTTATAGAGAATTCCACATATCTAATATCGGATAAATGTATACTAACCTTTTGATACAATCTATATCTTTTTTTATACGACAACAGCAAGCAAACACGTCGCGGGAAGTTCGACAATTGGATGTTCTAATCGATCCGAGGAGATCGCAGATCATTATTAATTGTTATCTGCTAGAGAAGATATATTACCTGTACAGAATGTATTCCTCTTTTCGTTTGTGATAAGCCTTCTGCATAACCAGCTGCTAACTTGTAGTCTAATCGAATCCAATCTGCTTAGCTAGCGATTCCCGCAAGTCTCCCGATTGTTAGCAAAATATGTTTCGCATTTTGTACCGCTTAACGTGTAAATATAATTGTAAATTGAATATGGGAAATACATATTAAATAAACATTTCTTAATTAGAAAAATCAAGTGATAGCTTTTGGCTTGTTCTTCGATTTATTTTATTTAATACAGTAAAAAAGAGAAGGGTGACCTATTTATATTTGATTTTCTGCTGGTTTGTTGGAACCTTTAAATGGGTGATGCCTTTTAGACTTGGTATTAGTTGTAGTTTCATGGCTAAGCTATTGATTTATTTTATGATTAATAGTTTGTACATTTGCATTATTTAAGTTTATTTTGTTTGATTTCTTTAAATAATAAATGTCTTTCAATCCTATTATTATTTTGGAACGGTGGTAATAAACATTTATTAATTTAATTTCTATATGTCTTGATTATTATTGGTTCTTCCTGTTTTTGTTTTTAATACGTAGAAAATATTTTAAATAAGATTTTCAGCACAAAATTTAATGCTTTTGTGAAATTACTTCATTACATTTTAAAAAATTTTATAAATTAATCTCATGATCATTTTTAATACCATTTTGTATACTCTTACGGGGTATAATAAATTTGGTCAGCACAGTCATGGAGTTATTTCCTATAAATATTACTTTTAATCCGGCATACAGTTTTTTTGCAATATAATTTTAACATTATTTTGAAAGTGGTAAGATCGTGAAACCTTACGAAATAAAAACATTTTCTATTATAAACATTAATTTGATTTGTAAAAGAGCTAAAACCGCAGTACTAAAAATGTAGTAGAGTTTATAACCATAGGTTTGTATCTTCACTAATGTCAAGTGGTAAGTTACATAGGATTCCTATATAAATATAGGAAACATAAAATAAGTCAGCTATCATGACTTTAACTATTTTTTTCGTATTTTAAAAGGTTAAATTAGTTTAATAAATATAATTATCAAATAAATAAAAAGGCATTCCTTAAATCTAATAACAAAGAAGCCTAAGAAAACGAAGTCTAAAAGATTTAATAAAAGTCTCTTGCGCCTCAGCTATGGTATTTTGATATTTGCAAGACACAAGCTTAGCTTAAGGTAAAACATTTAAAAATAAACAATGTAAAAAGGCAGGTGAGCTTTTGTGTAAAAACAACAAATGATTCGATCTTGTTCAAATATTTGTTTAACTCAAAGAAGTAATTGAAAATAAAGGATTAGAGAAGTGTTTAGAAGACTGGTCAAGAACAACAACATTCATTGAGTAAGTAAGTACTTAAAATTAATAAAAACTTTATGGAGACATTAACACTCAACCGAAAACAATTAAAGTCCAGCTAAAACGATTGTTTTGGCTTAAATCCAGTGGACTTCAAGTTTAGGCTAGGCTCCGTGATACTAGTTTTGGCGAGAGAACGTCTTTCGGGTCCATTTGTTTGTTGGATTTGGCGGATTTGTTTGGTGGCAACAGTCAGCGTTAGCAGCAGCTGTGTTTGCCGTTTGTTCTGCGGCCAAAAAATAAAAAAAAAATAACAAAAAAACCTGAGCAAATCGAGTTGTTTTTAGCCTGTCTCTGCCCTGTAGTTGTTGTACTTTTGTGCTGCTGGTGCTTTTGCCTGGTGCCTGGTGACTTTCGTGTTGTTGCCTTGGCACTTGGCTGCGTTCTGTGAATGTGGCTCCGGCTGGGTTTTGGGTTTAAGCCAGGTTAAGTTGGCCGAGAGCGAGCTGGAGCGAAGCTTTTCTTGGGCAGCAGCAGCAGCAGCAGCGGCGACGGCGGCACTTATCAGTTTCTGATCGCTGTGGGAATTTCAGTTAATTGTGGACGCTGTAGCCAAACGGACGCAAGTCGGCGCACAGAATATCTATTTCTTAGACTGGCTTAAAAAAACGCACGTAGTGTTGGTCGTGAAAGTATCTTTCAGTTTTCATAGCCATTAGCCCCACCCTACTTCTATTTCTAAACGCCGGAATAAGCTTGAACCAGGCCAAAATCTAAGGCCAAGTCCAAAAAAAGCAAACGAGCCACACAGCTGAAAACCCATTTAAGGACCGTTCCAAAATCAAGGATCTTCCTGTCAAAAAATTATAAAAATAATAGACAGCTTTCGATCAAGTCAGTTAAATACAGCGTTTTCAGAGTGTGTGTGTGCGTGTGTGTATGTGCTTCTGTGTGTAAATTTTTAAAAAATAATTAGCCCGAAATAAAAAAAAAAAACAAAATATATATAAATCCGCAAAGAGCCATAAACAAATCGCAGTCAAAGCTCGCGCGCCAATATTGCTCCAATTTTTACGAAAAAAAAGAAACGGCTTAGCAACAATTGCATTGAACGGTTTGTACTCGTACTCGTAAAAAATACAACAACAACAAAAAATATATATAGAAAGCTTAACAATCAAATCCAATCCAACAACAATTGCGACGAGGGATTAAAAGCCAGTAACAGCAATAAATGTGGTGGGTGCATTATTGGTAAGCTGTAACGGTTAATAATATGCCTGGCCATAAAAACACAAGCCTCTCTCTCTCTATATATATCCAACTATATCTATATATATTTATATAGATCGCTCTGACTGGCCAAAACAGCTCAAAATTGGCAAAAAAACCAAATAGTTTTTATGCACAAACGCGTTTTTATGCTCAGCCTTCTCCTCCCCCTTTTTGTTTTTTATTTTTTGCATTTTTTCCCTCAACGATTTTCGTTTGTTTTGCACTCAAAGTTTTTGCTGCTGTGTTTTTAATTTTTTGTTACAGTTTTTTCTGCATTATTTTTCTTTTTTATTTGGACGCCTTGCTCAACGTGCTCGCTTTGTTTTTGTTTTGGTTTTTTTGCTTGCTTTTTTTTTGCCACAAAGTGGATTTGTCTTCAATTGTGGAAATCAGGCGGAGGTAGTGGGCGGGGGGAGGGCTAAAAAAGGCGGAGCAGTTCCGAAAAAATATGTCGGCCAGCTCTCAAGGTCACGGATGAAAGTCTATCGGTGTCTTTTTGTGAGTCAGTGTATTGGCATGCAAAGTGCAATTGGTGGTTGCTACACTTGGTCAAAAACGATACACTTGGCTTTTTGGGATATAGTTAATCAGGAATTCCTAAGAATAGTATTACAATTCAAGAAAGGTTATAGAAAATTAAGCAAAATTGTTATAAAATTATTATTATAGTATCCGAATATAATAAAGTGATTTAAGATTGTATTACAATTTTAATATAATCTCAAAAACAGTACATTTAATATTTTCTAAGGTAAAAAACATCAGCAATAGAAGATTCTTTAAAATGTAATATTAATTTTGTCTAAAATAGTAATTAGGAGTTTAATATAAATATTTAAATTAATAATTTATTTTCAACAACAGAAGTTTGGTATTAAAAAACTATGAAATCCTGTAAAATACTAAAAAACAATATAGCAAATTTAAAATAAATAAATTTGACATGATTATAATTTTATAATAAGGAAGTAACATTAAAAAATAAATGAATAATTTAAATACAAGACTAAATATCTTGTTATTCAATTTTTTGTCCGCAAGTGTAATCATAAAAGATTTAAAAATTGAAATTCACTGAATGATACAAATACAAAAAATATGTTTTTTTTTCTATTGTTTGGGGTTGTATTCCCTATTTCGATACCCGGTTTGATGATGGTGATGGACAGGCGTGGATTAAACCATTAATTTCTTTTGCAGGGGAGATGTCTATCTCCCCGCTTGGTTCGATCGGACAAATGAGGCTTTAATGGCGTATGGAGATGACGGTATATCTCATTATTTGGCAGACATCGGGCCCTGTAATTTAGACGCCCTGCTTATTTCGAGTTTACTGTAATAATTAACGGACCGCTGTAATTGAGAGTTGATTTACTGACCCACTGTCCCAGCTGGCATTCAAATCCGAAATAATAATAATACAGAAAAAAAAAACAATAATACCGAATCGCCGTGGAGTGAATTAATTTCAGATTTGTCAGATTGAAAGTCCACTGCCAGCTGAATGCCAAGGAAAAGCCTCAATATACATACAGACACCACCTCCAAGGGCAGTAATTGTGTGCAATGGATTGTTTCTTCGGTGAAGGAAAATTAATGGCAGCAATTTACCAGCAGCATAATTTACGATCTTGTTTGCAATGGCTGAGGTCCTAAAAAACAATTGTTATTAAATTTATTCATAATTAAATTTGTATTCTATTAATAAAAAAAACATAATTGATTCCCATAACCTGCCCGTTGAGAATCGAGGCTCATTCAGGTTAATTTCTCAATTGGATTAATTTAGATCACATGCGATAAAAATAAGACTTGTTTGGATTAATAATAGCCCACTTAATGGGTATTTAATTTTATGGCAAAGTTGTGTAATAAATCAATGCATATAATATGAGTAATTGAATATAATAAAATGAATAAGTTGTTAAACTTTAAGCTTATATTTTATTATCAAATGTAAGGCCTTAATATTACCAAATAATATTCTTTAAAAAATAATTCCTAACCGGATGTCCATTCTAAGACAGTGCAAGAAAAATAAATACTTAGACACCACTTAATTACTCAATCAACTTGCTATAAGCCTTAATGTTTTATTTGAAATATCTACAAGTAATTGCAAACATTAAATAAAATAAACACTCCCGTCATTAAACAACATGCTCGTAGCCTTAGCACGACCCTTAATCAATCAAATCAAACTCATATCGATAATGTATATAATTTTTCTTTGACCACACATTCTAAGCCAGATTGCAAAAGTGGGCAAAAGCGTTGCCAAAGCGTTCAACATTTTTGAAAACAAAATTATTATTAAAAGCTTAATTGCAGCGCAAACGGCCTGCAGTGGCCAGTAGCTCAAGCTTTTGGCCAAAACAATTAGAGGCTGCAAAAAGTCAGATTAACAAATTATATGCCACCAACTGGAAAAAAAATAAATACAAAATAGAAAACGAAACCCACAAAGCGGCTGACAAAACGCCTCAAAGTCGCACGACCTGCACAAAAAAAAATATAAACAAACTTGTTTGGGATTGCACTATTTTGGCCAGAGTTTTGGCCGCAACAATGCGATGACAAATACCTACCATGTGGGGAGGGCAATAAACTCTTTGAAATTCCATGGAAAATGCTCCAATTAGTGCTTGGACGAATGAGTTTTTGTGACTTTGGCAGGGTTTTTGGCTTTTGCATTGACTTTGTCGGGGGGTTTCTTATATGTACCCTTGAGAGAGGTTACCCTAATTTGGATGAGGTGTTTATATAGGTTATTTAAAAACCTCTTTTAGATATTTTCCTGATTTTAATTCCTTGGCACATTTATATTCCTTTTGACCGCGATCGGTAGTTAAAGTCGTAAACTTAACTTCATTTTGCAGACCTGTTTTATGTGGTGAGCATGAGTCTTTAATTCTCAAGATAATTTGGCTAGGTTTACTACTTCTTAGGTCGTTAAAAAATGTTTGGTATTTCTATTTAAATTTTAATGGAGTTGCATGAGATCTATACATAGAAATTAGAAGCCTTAAATTGCTGTGATTGTTTAATACATTTTTTAAGCTTACTTTCCATTGAAATTCTCATATGTAAAATAAATTTTAACTGAAAAAAATTATATTTACATTAAATCTTATTAAAAATAATTGGTATACAATTCATATATTGTAAATTAAATTTTAAAGAAAATGTTGATGAAATTTTTAATTAAAAACCTATTAAAATTAATTACTATTCCTTTCGGTAATATTTGAGCTAAATTGTATATTTATTAATAAATATTTCACCTAATTTTACAAACTTTAATTAAATTGGACCCTTTTCTTTCAATTTTCCACTTAAAATAATCTTATTCTTAAATTTTAAGTCATCTTCTAGTCAACTTTAATGTATATAACATTACGCATACGACGTGTGGCCTCTCCCTTCTTTTTTATTTCTTTGAGCCTGGCCGTCCCTCAACTCAGCTTGAATCTAAATACAACAAAAAATATATTACTGAAAATCCACTAGACTTCGCATCGACTCCACTTCGATTGTTAATGAATTGCAATCGTCGTGCGACACTTTCCGAGCTGCTGGAATGAGAATGCGAATGTTTGACAATTTGTCACAGGGTCCAACACTTGTCTCGTCCGCGTCTGTGTTTCGGAATCAGAATCGGAATCTATAACTGAAGTGAATTGCGGGTGCGGGCCACGTTTGTCCATTTGTTACACATTTTATTTATTTCATTTATTTTCGCCTTTTGTTTGGTCTTGTGTCACTCGAATTGCCATGCATTGTGTGGGTACTTAGTAGCAATTTATTTGCCATTACCTTTTGCCCGCACTGTTCACTTCTGGTTTTAAATCAAGTTTATTAACCGGAATCTGTCAGCTGCCATTGTCTCCGTTCTCACCTCGCCTCGGCTCTATCTAGAGGTTCTCGAAGTTAGCCAAAGTCAACCCCTGTCGAAGTTGAAGTTCCCTGGCCGCTTTCAGGGCGTATCCATAGCCATCGATTAGCATTCTAATTTATATACTAACTGCCCCGAGAGTGTGAGTGCGGCACAAATTAAGTAACGCCAATGGGCATGCACGAGTTTGAGTGCGAGAGCGATTTGCTTTATATTCCATTAACCATTGCGATTTCAAGACCAACTTGCGGTGAACACAATATAGAATAGCTTGAAAGTGATTCTAAGATCTAGAAATATATATAAATATATATTTAATGTCTGAATTTAAATTATTATTATAATAATTGTAATTACCTTAAGGGTTTTCCAATTATTCTAAGACTTTTTCAAGGGCAAGTTGTGGTTTAATAAGAATAAAATTAATTTAAATCGTAAAGGGTTTTTGTTGGTATTTAATTTAGAGAAGTATGAATTTAAAATTTCTAATTAAAATTGATTTATTAAGATAATTGTATGCAGATAATTAATTAAAACTTCTTTAAATAGTTTCAAATTTTGTTTTTAATGGTAAAACTTCCAAGAAATCTCTCCTAACTTTTACTTTCATCTTTAAAATACTAACTAATTTTTTACAAATACTCCCATGCAACTTAATCAACTCACATTTATTTATTTTTACCATACTCTCTCACCTTTTCAAAAAAAGAAACTGCCTATGAAACTAAACCCCTCATTAATTTCGTTAATTTAAGCATCCAGTAACCACAAAACTCGTTTTCATCTCCAAAAATATGGTGTTTCCAAGAAAATAATTAATTACTCTTAAATATACGCATACATTGTTATTTGTAAATAAATAAATAATAATACAAAAGAGTATTCCCGATTCAATTCATGCCTCCATACCAACTTAGTTTGCTTTTGGCCTTAACCCAAGTGACGTCTGTGATATATACCGGCTTCCATGTAAAGTCAGAACTAGAACAGATTGCGATTCTAATTCCTATGACAATTATGGGTGCAGCTTGATAGTTAAAGACTAGTTGTAATTTAGAGACGTTTACCAGCGGATAATAAATGTGTGAACAGAATACTTTTGCAAGGCAAATCTCGTTTGAAAACTTCCGAACTTTTACTTTCGTAAGCTTCATTACACAAAAAAAAAAGACAAAAGACCCAAAAGGCCAAAGAACTTACAGAAGAATGGCTTAAACTTCAGCGAATAAAAGAAATTGAGATGACGTCAGAAAAGTTGAATAGAGGAGAATAGAATAAAAAATAATGGTTTGCCAGCTTAAATGGGAGGTTCTTTCTGGCATTTCCATATGACTTTGGCTTAACTAATGAGCTGCCGCTTAAAGCCAAAGAACGAAACTTTCGTTTTTAATGAGATGCCTGCTGGCCATAAACATATTTATTTTCCCCGCAGAATTCCTTAGTAATTAAAGCCATTGAACGCTGTCTGAAGGAGAGGTTAACATAAAAAATATATCCACAGACGACGGGATGAGTAATTATATGGACTGTGAAGAAGGCTTGATAAGAATTAGAACTGGTTTGGCTTGAGCTCTCCTCGCTTTCGGCTTTTGTCTAGCTTTAAGACAACAAAAATATGATTTCTTACCCGGCTGTTCTTTTTTTTTACCAAGTTTTTTGTTTTGTTTTCAATGTTTTATGGATTTGACTTTGGCTTGGCTTTTAATTACATGGTCTGTGTGGCGGAAATGCCAGAGAACGGTTAATTAAATTATGGCTGGCCAAAATCAAACTCATCATGGCTCTGTCGGACAAATCCGCAGAGTATCCATCGATATTGCAGCAACTCTGGCAAAGTCCTCACTTCAATGGCATGCCAATTGCTGGCAAGAAAAAAAGCTATCAAAATACCTTGCCATTAATTATAAATATGTTGAAATTGCAACAGACGACTGAGCATCTGTCTGGGCCTGGGCTTGGCTCTTAGCTCTCGACTCCTAGACACTCGACAGTCGGCTTTTGGTTTGTTTTCTGGCCAAGACTGTGCAGCTTGTTGCCACTTTGGCAGTGTCTCTGCTTCTAGCCACTTGCTGGTGGTTAGTAGTACTTGTTGCCGGTTTGCTGTTGCCAACCTGTTGCCAATACAAGTTCAATGATTCTTCATCTACACCCCGAAAAAAAATAATAAAGAACTAGCCCTTAAGTGTCTTTGAACTTGATAAAGGCAACCATGCACGGAAGGTACATGCCGAAAACCATAAATAAAATAAAAGAAAAATCCTATTTTTAATTACAAGTATTTTGAAGCTCAGTTTGGGGTTCTTTTAATTTTTAAGAAACTCTTAGCCCTTTTTTAATAATATTTGAAAGTTTAACTATCAATAAATATGGCTTTACCACACATAAAACATTTTTATGAATAGTTCCTATTTAAGAGTTCTAATTAAAGTATCTTAAACAAAATTCCCTGCCACCTTAAACCCAAATAAACTTCAATATCTTAAAGTGTAGACAGATGGCTTCGGAATTTTTGCTTAAACTCTTGAAATTAGCTGCAAGTGCCGCAGACACTCGGCGATTTCTGGTGTGAAATGCACCTTGACATTTGGCTGGGATTTTTCCCATCGCTTATCGATTGAACGCAACGCCATTTGTTATATGTTTTTGCAAATGATTTTGCCATGGGAGCGAGGGATTTTATACTCTCTGCCACTTTTATATTTATTTCTTGACCATTTTGCACTAATTCCAGCTCCTTGTCTTTCGCTTAATTGCAGCCATTAAGCATTCGCCAGCGACAGAGGCCCAGAGCGAGACCATGGTCCACACGAGATGATATGAATCACGACGTCTGAGGAAGTGCGCCCATTAAGAGCAGAGATTGGTTCTGGATCTGGTGAAAAAGAACAAAGAAGCCACTAAAGCGCTTGATTAACTCCCGGTAGCGACTGGTGGACAGGTGGTTTTTGGATTGGAATCAACCGACATGGCACACTTTTGCTGGCTCCTCAAATTCGCATTTCTGCTGCTGGTAAGTGTCACATTAAGGCGCTGATTGCTTGAGTTTATTTATGGCCAGGTGCGCCAAAGAATTCCAGGGAATTTGTGTTGGCCAAAAAAAAAAAAACTGGCCACTTAAGTTCAAGGCTTGGTTTGGTGATTTTAGCCGACGAATTAAACTAGTTTAGGCTGAAAGAAAAACTAAAAAAGGCTCAAAACAAGCGTTTAATTTTAGTTTTTAATGAAAGGTAAATTTAAAAGTAATTTGACGACTGTGAAGGTGGTATTTTTAGCATTTCCTATAAATATTTCTTAGAATTTAAAGTTTTTTCTTAATATTTTTAAGTTTTCTTTGATTTAATATCAGCAAAACAAAACCTTTATGAGAGAAACTATTGAGCTCTCTGTCATCACAACCAAAAACAATCAATCATTCAATCACTTTTCTTTGATCTTCAACTTGGAAAGTTGCATTTTCTTTCCACACGACTTCCGATTGAACAATCGAAATTGATTCAAATGGCATCCACAGGTTAACTTGAGGTTAAAAGACTTTAAACATCCAAGTGAGACCTCATCCAGTCTCAGACCCAGTCCCAGGCGCTACTACGGTTGCAACCAGTTGCAAAATGCATTCACAGGCGGTGCTGCCATTAGCCATTCGTTTGGCCAATGCGTTTTATGAAAAATGGTTTAATGGTGCGATCGCACTCCATTTGTTTGCAGACTTCGGCTTTATTGGCCCAAATCATCCATAATCCAGCGGTGGCTCACAGGCTGGCTGGCTTTGAATGCATTTCGGAATTAATTTTTACCACACACTCACTCGCTCTGTTGTGTCTGGGCCGCACTTTATTGACTGCTCATTAGACAGACCGAGTTGATTGTGAGTAATGTGGAGTAAAGTAAAGCTAACTGGAGCCGAGTAAACTAAATAATTGCACGCGATTCAACTGTAGACGGTTGCTTGAGGTATTCTGAAAAAAATTTGAGGTAGATTTTCAAAAAATAATAAAATAATAGTAAAAAATAAATCATATAAAGTAAAAATATACATTTATTAGTGGATGATAGAGAGAAAATAAATTTTGGAAAGCATTAGCATATATTAATATTTGAAAAGAGTTTATTTAACGTGTTGAACTCTTTAAAAGATACCCAAAAATGTATTATTACGAACTACAAGCTAAAATTATTTTAATTAAAAAAAAATAAATATATAATTTACTGAATAACCTAATATTAATATTAATAATATAATATTTTAATATGTGTCATAATATTTTTTAGTTTTCCTCATTTTTATTCATCATTTATAATTGAAAAAACAAAAGACTTAGGACACGAACTCAGAACGAAATTAAATTAAAATTTTTTTTCAAACTTAAACTTGAAAAAATGAAATGTTTTAGGTTTATAAACCGCTATTTTTCAATTCGAAAAATTTAGAATAAATTATTTCATTAGAGAGCTTCTTAATTTAAAAGGACTAGGAGTTATATAATTTGTTTTATATTTATTTTATTTATTTTTAGTTTTGTATTTATTTATTTATTGATTTCAATCCTTAAAGGGACCGTTACAAATGTTTTTACTTTTATTCTCCCAGTGTATTTATGCAACTGGCCCATTGGACTGCCTCTGTTTTTGTGCGGCTCCAAACTGTGGCTCTGTTTGTGTCTCAAACAAAACTCAAAACTGAAACTCAAACCCTGTCTTTTGGCCATTCGATGGCGATGACGACGGCAATTTGCAAATTATGCACAGCGGGGCAGGGAGTGGTGGTTGCCGTGGTGCAACTACATTCTAAACTCGGCTTTTCTCTTCTCAATTATTAACCCACCAAAGTCCATCCATGATGATTGAGCCAAACATGCAAATTTATACCAATGAGCCAAGTCGTTTATATGGTCTTAAGTTGCTTTTAAACGATCTGGCGCCGCCATGGGTTAATTTCCCACACAAATCTAAGTTCTGTGCTGTGTTCTGTGTCTCTGCCATGTAATTAATAAATGTGTGTTTTTATGCCACAACTCCAAGTTGATAGCTGCAATTTGGAACGAATTCGAGTCTGATTCTGGGCCCAAACTAGTGGCATTGAGTGTGGCACTGCCCTAATGTGGGCTGCACTTGGCTGGAAGATCGATAGCGAGATAGGTGCACAGGGGAAAAATAAAGAAAATTTATCAAATTTAATATAAAAATAATTAAATTCAAATTTGAATGCAACTAAACATATAATCATTATAAAAATAATTAAAATTAACCAAGAAACGTATACCAAAATTCAATACAATATTTTTTGTTAAGGATAAACCACTTTCAAGGAAAGATAATTTTTAGTTCTGCCTAAAACAGTTTCTTTGGCTTTAAATATAAATTATTAAAATATTTTAAATTAATACAAAAAGGACTATAAAGTCCCAAGCCTCAATTCTTTGAATTTAAAGTATAAAAACTATTTTTGAGTGTACAAGTCTTACATTTTGTATCTTAAATCGCGACTTTAGTTTGAAAACACTTTCATATTTAATTTGTATTTTATTTATTGAGCATTCTTAAGTTTTACCCTTACTTTTCTCTCCGTGCCTTATCGAAGGCGGACCCGAAAAAAACGCTGCTGGCGTTGTCTTGTAATATTATAATATTGTGCACACAATGTGGCCGCAGCTGACGACAGCGGGTGGTAGAGATTAGACTTTGGCCAGGGCCAGTTTAGGCCAGACTTTGTATAAAGGAAAATGGACTCGCTGACACATTCACTTGGCCACCGACTGGGCAGCTCCAGTAGCTAATGCTGCTGCTCCTTGTGGTGCCCGCCCACTTCTAGAGTGAACGAAACGCCCAAAGCCCAAAAGACCGCTTGGATTATGCAGAAATGTTAAAGTTACATGACTTTTTCCGCATTCGATAGCTAAAAGCGCAATGTGTGTGGCAAGTTCGTGGCCCGCATTGAGTCATTGGCCACTGGCCGAATCCTGTTTCCAGAGCCACCGCCAGATCAATCATCAACGAATCAAGTGGTATGAAAATACTTCCGAAATTTGCATAACTCAAAACATGAATTCAATCTGTCAACTTGTGGCGTTGTGTGAAATCACGATGATTTGAGCTAATTAAAGGTATCCAATATCGAGATATACATACATACATATAGTGGTGGATCGGCACTTGAAAGCCAATCGAATGGGACAATTGAGACCAATAAAGAGAGTGCTCATTAAGGCGTGATTATTGCTTAATTGTTTGATCTCTATTCACGCGCACCACAAGGCGGATACGTAATATGGTCGCAGTGCTGGCGTTCTGAAAGTATTTCGTATAAATATAGTAATTTTTTGACACTTCCGCTAAGTTGACAGCCGTGAAAATTGTCACCAGTGCAACAATCGAATGATAAATGATAAGTGCGAAAGAATGTCGAACAGGATTAGAGAGATCTCTGATCTCCAATCGAAATCTTATGGTCAAAATCCAAAGCAGGTTGTGATAAATCAATCAAGATTAATAATTGCCTATCATGCGGCCGAAGCCAAAAAGTCCGTAAGAGATCCCCAAGCCACGTTCATTCATTAAACTGGAGCACGTCACTGACCAGGCGGTTCGAATAACTCCACAATGGGAGAGGAATGCTCATTGTTGGGGATTTATTCATTATTTCGTAATTATTTTTAGAACGTTTAATCTTTTGTCTTACGCAGTCCCTTTTGTCGGTGGCTAGCCAAGCCGTTAATTTGGTGTCAATGCTAAGTGGCGACCACTGTCGCTTTTCCATTTTTCCATTTTTTTCCATTCAACGCCCGCGGTCAGTTACTTCTGCAATTTTAGACTTAAAAGGCAAGGCGACCCAAGTCCCGCCGGATGACTAACCGATCTAAGTGACTGGCTTCGTTGGGCTGGGCTGAGCTGGTGCCTGGTGCCTGGTCAAGTCAGGTAACTTTAGCACATGTGCGAAGGTGTTCCAAGCTTGCCAGTGTGTAGATGCAATCGCTCAGATCGGCTCTGCTCTAGAAAATGCCCGGCGACAGGCGCCCACTGCGCTGCCGGATGTTGTTATTGTTCTTGCTCAGGGGGTGTATTTATACTCTATTATATTTTATTTGAGGCTTATTTACCAACAGCTTGAATAATTATGCTATTATGTTCAGCATCGTCGGGCGGCTTCCATTAATATTCGATACAATTTTCGCCATATTTCATTGTTTTCAATTTGCGCCTTTCCAATTTGAAGTTTTATTAGATTTCAATGGGTTAGCCGTGGATCAAAAGTGTGTCCGATGGTAAATGATCTGCCTTAATGCAATTAGCAATGCTAATATTGCCGAGCGATAGCTGGATATATAACCATAAATATGTTTTATTGGCTAAATGGAGATTGGGGAGGGCAAGTTCGTGCCCTAAGTCTTTTGTTTCTGCAGTGGGTGTGGGTGTGTGTGTGTGTGTGAGCTGATAACAATTTATGGCCGATCTCTGGCCATGAATTTGCAATGCAATGTACGAACAGCTATGCTGTTAAAGTAGATATGAATGTAGATTATTATTAAATCAAGGAAATTAATGGGTTATATTAGGTAAGCGTCATATTTTTTATATTTATTTTTTAATCTATTTAAGAGGGTTTATTTTTAATGAAGGCTAAGTGAAAAGAACTAGATAAATATTTCTTTTATCTAACTTGAATACGTCTAATAGTTTTTAAAGTCAACAAGAAAGGAAAGCAAACTTCGGGCGGAGCCGAAGTTTATATACCCTTGCAGAATATTCTGTAAATTATATTTTCCAAATTATTATTATATCTATAGCTATATCTTATAGTCGGCCGATCCTGATAAAATTTGGTTTTCGTAGTATTTTGCCAAAAATAGCATTCTTACTAAATTTGAACTCTATAACTTTAAAATCGCCGAAGTTATAGCATTTCCGATCAATCAGTTATATGGCAGCTATAGGATATAGTCGGCCGATCCCGGCCGTTCCGACTTATATACTGCGTGCAAAGGAAAGAAGGGTGTGTGCAAAGTTTCAAGTCGATAGCTTTAAAACTGAGAGACTAGTTTGCGTAGAAACAGACAGACGGACAGACGGACAGACGGACAGACGGACAGACGGACATGCTTATATCAACTCAGGAGGTGATCCTGACTAAGAATACAGGGTGACAATAAATAACCCGGACAATGTTTGAAGCTATCGATCTTAAACTTGCTAAGAGGCAACCCTGGCACGAATGCATTTATCGATAGTTTGCTTTTTTCTGTGACCAATTCATTTACATATTGGGGATTCCCACCAATATTATATTTGTTTCAAGATGTCTAGCAATCGTTGTGCAATTTTAAAACTGTTCCAGCAAGGAAATCGCCAATGCGATATTGTTCGTTTGCTTGGCATATCAAAGCAAACGGTATCTGACGCTATCCGGCGATTTAATGAGCTTGGCCATGAAGGTGATCGTCCCGGACGAGGCAGACCATGCACCGCGAACACTTCAAGAATTCGCCAGATCGTGAAAAAGCGGATCACCCGGAATTGCAGAGTCTCGATCAGAAAAATAGCCCGGGAAATCGGAGTGAATCGAGAGAGTGTTCGGTTAATTGCCAAAAATGAGCTTAACCTC
>VNJQ01007265.1:0-186846 GCA_008042515.1 Drosophila truncata
AATTTTTTCTTATCTGTGCGGCCTTGAAGTTTTAGCCGATCGCTGGCTGCTGCAGATTTTGCGGGCGCTTCTTGCTTGTGAATATATAGATGCTGCTGACCAATTTCGTTGCTCGGAGGCGGCGAACAGATCTTCCTTCGAGGCGGAGAAAAATGTCCCTTATTTGGCCTTGCAGTCCTCTGCTAAGCGCCAAGCCTATGCCCGAAATCCCCACAATTAGTTACTTTCTAGATCTCCTGGCCATTTTCTAACATTTACTCACCCTGGAGGGACTCAGCGCTGAGTTTAGTACCAAATTTGCTCCTTTTGCCTTGGCAGCGGCAACGCGAACATTAATTGTGACACTCGCGTTTTTTTCCCCGTTTGGTTTTTTTTTCTTTTTTTTTCTTTAGCGGTGATTTTAAATTCGAACTGTTCAGCCCGACTGCCACGATCCAAAAGAAAATAGGAGACGCCCCGAATTTAGCGCGAACTCTCTGAACACTCTCGACTTTCTTTCGGGTCGCCGCCGAACATTGGCCTCTGCCCTTCTAGAGGTGAATTATTCTTTATCTTTGCTCCTCACTTTTTTCTTTTGGGAGATCGCGAAAGCTCCGCGATGGAGCTAGATGGCGCCAGGGAAGTATCTGAAGTTATAAAGGCTGTTTCAGGCGCTACAATAATTGTGTAATATTTATTTAGGATATTAATTCACTTCTTGTAAAGCACACTTTGAGTTTAAAAATGTAAGGTATGTAAGATTTCTTAAAATCTCCTTTATTTTCTAGGGTATTGAGAATATGTTTACTATTATAAGGAGTTTTAAATAATAGTCTTTTAATGATTTAATGATTAAATTACTAATAATATTTCTTATTGCAACCATTTTAAGAATATCATCACAGGACTCCTTCTAGCATTAAATTTTGTATTATGGATAAGATATTTTCTGTGACAAATATAGTCCAAATCTCAGTAATTTTTCAACTTCTTTAGACCGATGAAATATAAGTGTATTAATCATAAAGCCCTTTGAAAGAGTATGACAAAAAGATACCAAAATAAAAAAGAGTAGTGGAAAAAGGTAGTAAAAATGGGCAAAGCGAGCGAGGCTAACTGAATTCCTTGAGAGCGGTGAGGGGAAAGAGCGAAAAAGGGGGCTATGGGCGATGGGCGGTGGGCGGTGGGCGGAAGGGTTGCACATAAAAAGTAACAGCATTTTTGCTGCTAGACGATGACAGAGAGAGAGAGGGGCAGGCAGTGCGCTAGCGAGAGAGGGCGACAGATGAAGACCAAGACTGCGAAGGCATGAAGCAACATTATTCAAAAGAAAGCCAAGTTAAGGCATACCGAGCGCACACACTCACACGCACATGTAGCGAAAAATAAAGAGACAGATACATGGCAGCATAATGCAGCAGCAGCAGCAGCAGCAGCAGCAGCAGTAGCGGCAGCAGCAGCAGCAGCAGCGGCAGCGGCAGCAGCAGAGCTGTTAGCATGAGAGAAAGGAGGCAGATCGCTCGGCGGCTGCGACGTTGGCCTAGGCAGCGCTGCCAGCTGCGACGCTGGGGCCAACAACAATCGCATTGCCGACATTCTTTCATTCGTACAACGACCTCGACTTTGATTTGCAGTTTTTGGCCACCAAAGAGCATCGCTTCGGGCCCGAAAGAGCGAATTGGGCCCGAAGAGCGCCAAACGGCCTCTAGACGACCTACACGACGCCTGAGCAATGGCCGACGTCGTCGTCGTCGCTGGGCAAATGGCGAAGAGAAAGCCTCTCTCCTCTGCCGGAACTTCGGGTGCCAGACTTCGGCTCTCTTCGGCTCCGCAGCCATTTCGGCAGTAGCTTATAGCTTTGCTCGCTCGCTGGCCGGCCAACTCCATTCATTCGTGCTGCTCGTCTCGTATCTGCCGGTTGCTTGGCTTTCTCTCTCTTCGCACCAAAGCTCTCCTCCGTTCTCAGTACTTCTGAGGCACCTCTCTCTGTGGGAACACAGTACACACAACACACAGATACACTTACTATTCAGTGCAAATGTTAAACAAAGACAAAGCAGTAACACAACGCGAAAAAAATAAGTGCAAAAATCGGACAAAAATCAGCAAAAAATATACAATATATACAACACAGTCCAAAGTGAACAAATCTGCCGAAAATCAGTCTGAAACATGGCAATGCGTCATTGCCTCAGTCGCTCAATCGTTCAATCTGGCCACAAGAGCTATCGCCAGACACTCGAAATTGCAAATCGCATTCGCAAATCGCATTCACATTCGCAGAATTGCAATTACAAAGTGCGAGCGCCAGACACAACATCACACCCAGACAACAGCCAATAGTTAACCTGAAAAGGCATTATAGAAGCCAGATTCTGGTTCGAGAGATTAAAACTAAAGCCAAGGCATTTGAAAACCAAGCCGGAGAAGTGAGGTTTCTGAAACAAGTTGTGGGAACAAATAGAAAACTTGAAACTAGCTTCTTTTCAAATCATATGTTTTTACATATGAAAGTTTAATTGTTTAAAGAGTTTGTAATTTAATTAATATTAAAATTGGCTTGTAAATAAAGAGGCTGTTTTTCCAAAAAGTAAATAAAACAGCTTAGCTGTTTGTTGAGGTAGTTGGAAATTGCCTTGAACGTTTTGAAATATTTGCACACAAAAGAACTTTAAATAAATCTTTTTATGATTTGAAGATAATTGTAGTTCTTGAACTTTGATCTCAAGTTCCTCATAAAATAAAAGTGTTGTATAAAAAAGTATAGGCTTAGTGCTTATCTTTAACATTCACACATCAGACTTGATCTTGTTTATAAAATATAAAAAACCTGGCTATAAAAACGGTTAAAATAACAATATATTATACGAGGCTTAAAGCCTTAATTAATTCAAACTTAATTGTATTTAAAAACAGCTAAATATATATTTTTTAATGCTACTAATAATCCCATAAGTTTAAAGGTTTATTAGCAAGAGTTTATAGGTTATCATTATATAAAGTCTTCAGGAATATATAAAACTTTTAATATATTTTAATTGAAATCCAATCATTTATTAAATCTCATCATTATCGAGACCAAGTTTCCCTCAGTGTAGATTGGCAGACAGAAGGCAGACTGCAACTAGCAGCGGCCTGGGACTGCAGGGGTATTGCCAGTGCCAAGGGGGGTGGCCTTATCAGCAGCACACCCAAAGTCAGACTCAGACTCAGATTCAGATTCAAAAAAATCGGACTGTGACTGCAGCTGAGACGCCGCTGCCGGCGTTGTCTGGAACAATGTGTCAGTATGAGTATTTCCCATATGAAAACCAACACTCACACACACCAAGAAGCACACTACACACACACCCATATGGCCAACCGGATGTTGCAGCCATCTTTGTCATCTTTTTCAATCTCAGCCTTGGCTAAGGTCGCTCCTGAGAGACACACCAAGAGAGATAGAGGGAGAGGCAGAGGGAGAGAGAGTCAGTCGCGGTGAACGAGACGTTAGAGGGGGGATCCAAAGCAGCGTAGTTGCCGTGAAGTCGTGAATTTATAACAAAATGCTAGACTCGGCGACTCTGACCGACTGGTTTGGCGTGTTGGCCCGGCTAAAATGGATTTTTTATGGCTACAACAAAACAAACACGGCACGGGCAAAGGCAAAGGCAGCAGCACCAAAAGCAACAACTGAATCAAAAGCATAAAAATGCCGCAACGCAACCTGAAAAGCCAGCAAGCCCGCAGAAACAAATTCTGAATGGGGGCCTCCAATCTGAATTTTCGAAAATTTAATGAGCAAAAGAGAGGAGTTGAGAGGAAGATACAGAAGCGGGTAAGCTAATGCAAATATCTTAAATATATATATTTTTCAGCATTACCAATTTGATTTGATTGGTCTTGTCAATAGAAATTATGAAAATTGATTGATTTCTAGGGAAATTATCATTGAGAAATTCGTTGGAGTTCTTTAAAATTGTTTGAACTGTGAATTGGATTCTGGATTTTATTTAGATTATAAAAAATAATGTGCCTTTTATTAGGCTAACCTTAAATGAGTTTAAGAAGTTAACACAATATAAAATCACTTAAGCCATTTAGATTTTAACAATTATTATAAAATAGATTTAAGATTTCCCTTTCAAAAACACATAATTGCTTCTAATAATCAAAAAAAAATAAATCCTTTAATCAAATTCCACAAATCATATCTAAATCCGTACAGAATTCAAATTAAACTCTTTTTAATTAAGTCCTGCGCCATAAAAATCATACAAATTGCACACAATTGTTTTATATTTGCCCGAAAAAAAAATGTATATAAACGTTTATGGGAAAATCCCCTCTGGTAATTGTTTTAAAAATAGAAATTCCCAAATTTATATAACTCAATCTCATAAAATCACACTATTAACGCTATCAAAGATCTGGAGATTAGAGCGCAAACTTGGCAGCCAATTTCCCCCCGTATCTGGGCTTAAGTTATTACACCTGCCACCTTTTTCGATTGCATGTTCTGCCACACAGCCACAGCCAGTGTTGGCTCTGGCTAAAACTATTGCCAGGAGAGAAGGCGGGGCGGGGCGAACACCTGACACGCCCCCGCGCCAAGCGTGCTAATGAAACATTTAATTAAAGCATTAAACATCAGAGAAGCGTCAACAGGGGATAGCATAATGAAAGCGTATGGCATTACCATTCAGGGAGTACGTTTAGGAGAGAGAGATAGTAACCAGAGATAGTAAAAGACTCACCTGGGCGAATGGGCTAAGCCCGTTTCAGCTGATCGGCCAAATAACACAAAGGGAAAATGAAAAGAGCCGCGCCGCACCACGCCGCCTTATCCCAAACTTGCAGCCTTGTGCCCATCGCTAATGCCGTCGACAATTGCCGTAAAAGTTTATCGCCCGCATTAAAAAACCATGGATTAAAATTCTACTTCAAATAAAAGTCGAGCATACGCGAAAGGGAGGGAAATAGAGAGGGGGAAAGAGAGATATATAAAGAGAGAGAGAGAGAGAGAGAGAGAGGAGAGAAATGCCCTTTCCCATTTCACAAATTTTTTTCCTGCGCTGCCTTTTTCTTTTCCCCCATTTCTTTCTTATACGAATTCTTCTCGTTTTGTGCCCACATTTTCCTTATTTTTTGGCATTTTTTTGTTCATTCTTTTTTCTATTTTTTCTATTTTTTCCATTTTTTTTTTTGTAATAAAGATAAGAGCCTGGCTGTACTTGTGCTACCTGCATTGCCTATTGCCGGCTGCCTCTCCTCTGTTGCAGCTCGGAAAAGTGTTTGGCTAACAAATGTTGTCCACTAATTGCAGGCGAAAAACATTTTCTCGGCTAACGAATTAAGCGATGTAAATTTTTCGGCTAGGAGAGAGGAGTTGGGTTTAGATTACAAGCTGTGTGTGGTGGGTCTGAGGGCGGCGCCGTGACACGACGTTGGGGCAAAAAGTCAGACAGACATGCAGACAATTTCATATAAAATGCATGAGCATGAAACCAATTCAATAGCCAAAAAATACTACCACACACACAGGAGGAGGCTCAAAGGGGAGTTGGGGAAATGAGGGCAATATGGGCGCTGGGGCGGTGCTTCATGTTAACTGCCTGTCGAGCAAACTGCCATCGCACCGAACTCATAGTTGTCCTAGTTGTAGTAGTTGTACTTGCCCAAAATACAAAAAAAAAAAAAATATAGTAAAAGACGAGCCGGAAAAGCCGGGGCAGCCATTTGGAGGCGGGGTAGGTGAAAGCAAATTACACGGAGCCAGGGCCAGAGAGCGATGCTAACTTATAGATACAAGATACCGACGATGAAACGAATTTGAAACAGACGAAAATTTGCACAAAAAAAAATTAAGGGAAAAATGCCAGAGCAGAGGAGGAGCAAGGATCGGGATGGGGAGTTGGAAGTCAGAGGATGGCAGTCGGAATCAAATAGAAGCGACAAAGTTTTCAAATTAATTTATTGATACTGCGATAAAAGAGGCAACGACGAGAACAAGAGCCAGAGATAGAGATAGAGGAAGAGAGAGAAAGCCAGAGCCAGAGCAAAGTGTGGGAGATAAACGTTTTATGGCATGGCCATCAGCAATGATGAGGCGGAGAGGGAGTAGCTGGTGGTCACCCGAAGGAAGGAAGGAAGGAGGAGCATGAACTGGGGTCCCCGGTTTAATCAAATGTATTGAAAATGTTTCGATTCCGGCAAAGTTTTTTAGAGTCGCCCATGAAAAGGCCAAAGAACATCAAATGATTTTTGATCGCAGGACACTGAAGAAGTTTTGGTGGAAAGAGAGGGCAAGGCAAGGAATTTTGGGGTGTCAAAAGAATTCAAGTGGGGATGGTCAGTATATCAACCTCTTTGGGGGTAAAATAACTTAGAGAAAATGAAGGAAAATCTAAATAAATATAATTATAAGGAAAATGTTAAGGATTTTAGGTTTAAATATAATTTAAATTACGAAATCTCCCAAATCTTCTTTAAAAATTAGGTAAAAAAGGAATTGTGCTTAAGCTAAGTCTTAAATATAACTAAAATTCTGTATAATTCAAACATATGCTATTTTTTTAGGAATTTACAAGAGTATCCTAGGATGACATTACTCATACGCAGTGTGGCCTGCTCAGAGTTAATCCGCCTCATTAAAAGATTATAACCGCTATTAAAAACACAATGTGTGCTTACTATACTTAAAATAAAATACAAAAACTTTAGCCAGATTTATTTAAGAGATTTATTTTAACATCTAATGTTAAAGGTCAGTTTGTGACACACTCAAAATGACATTACTCATACGCCACGTAGCCACTCGAGAGCAAAAAAAAAAGGAAAATTCCCCTCATTAAAAGCAGAGTTTTCGGCAGCACAAAAAACAAAATCAGAAACAGAAACAAAAGGCAATGAGAAAGTTAAAGAAAATAAAACAAAAATGAAATCAACATGCGCCGCACCTTCATACGATTCCAGAGGACAGAAATATGTACATAAAGATGAGCCGCACACACGTTTATTTATAAGGCACCGCCGGAATATGCACATACAAAGCATCTTCAACGACAGCCTCACCCCTAAATAACATCCCCCTGAACAACATATACCCCCTAAATGATACTTGTTCAATAACCGATAACATTTTGCTTCTGCTGACTTTGACTTTGCACATCTCAGCTTCTCGGTGTTATTTTTTTTGTTGTTGTCGTGTCGTGTTTCTATGGTGTTGTATTTTATATTCGTTTCGTAGTTTTTTCTGCTGATACCGAAGCTTTAAACGCAAAAAATGCAAATTTTATTTCGCTTCTAGGGTATACTATATTCCCCCTCGGCTCATCCCGGCTTTAGTTGTGCATTTGAAATTGTTTTGTTTTGGCTTCTGTTTGTATTTCTCTTTTCTATTTGTTTTAAAACGCTGCCGCTTACTCGATTTATTTATTGTGCCATTCATGTTCCTCTCTATATCTTTATGTGTATGTGTATGTGTCTGTGTAATGGCTGCGATATTTATGGCCGACAAAGTCCTTCGTCCTAGTCGAGGCTCGACTCGTCGCTCGTAGCTCGCCTTTGGAGAAACTGCTGCAATTTATGGCAGCAGCAGCAGCAGCAGCAGAGTAGGAATCGAATTCGGATCCCAGGGCTAATAAAATATTGAAATATATATAACAATTTGCATGATTTTTGGTTCAAGTTCGTAGCTCGAACTGAATAAATATCCAATTTCAATTGTTTTCGTGCTGCACAAAATATATATCTTCTTCCTTGCCATTCGATTGCAATTTGTGTGTGTCCAGAGACTTGATTGCAGTTTGCGAAATAGCCTTAATTGACATTGGTGGCCAGGGAGTGGTGCTGCTGGTGGTGCTGGGTCCTTTTCGGGGAATTGCGATTCCATTACCAGTCCGGGCACAACTCTGGTCCAGTCCAGTTTATGTGTCCCGCCACAGAGTCTGCGAGGATTCGAGGATATGGCCAGTGTCCGAGTCTGAATTTAAATCCCCAAAAACCAAAATGAGGCCAGAGATGCTAGCCGGCCCATAAACAAAGAGTTTGAAATGTTTAGCCTGAATAATTGGTTGCTATTTCCATTCGCATTACGTCAACATACGCGTACTCGCACGCAGATGTTCCGCTTTTAGCGGCCGGCAGACACACAGACTTGTTTGTTGGTAGAGATAGAGACCCACATGTTTGGCGTTTCGCGAATCGGCCGATACATAAAACTTGCCATAAACAAACAAAGATTTTGCAACCAGAAATGGAGAGAGGAAACGAACGAACGAACGAGCGAGCGAGCGGTGGAAAGCTGAGCAGATTTGTCCGGAGAATCCAACCGAAATATAAACAGAGATCGGAGCGGAACTGCAAATAAGTCGGGAGAGATAAAGGCGCCGCACTACCAGCAACATTAGCTTTAAAGTCAACAAATTGCACAGCTGCTAAATCATGGCAACAATATCGAAGATGATATGGCAACTGAGTTGGTAGAGTTCTGGGGAAGCTAATGTCTCAGGAAATCTATATGAAACTGGAAACATGAGCTTCAAGATCAACAACAAGCTAAAGGTTCTGGTTGGGAATTTGAGACTAGACTAAACAAGAACTTGGCAAGAATTAATCTTGAATGTGAGAAGAATAATTAAGTTTTCCAAGAAATAAGGAGCTGCTTTCTAAAGGCAGAACAAAATACCACACAGCAATCTTGGTTAAATATTTAAAATATTATAATAAAATTAAAAAACTCTATACTTTAATGGAATATCTAGGAGAATCTACTGCCAGGGGTAACTAAAACCCATTAAAATATTATCTGGAACTATTAAAAATATGCATAAGCCATTAGTTAACTAGAAAAATTGTATCAACAACCTGCTATATCGGTTTCTAGTCAACAACTATTCAATAACTATCAATTTAGTAACAAGAGCAACATACAAGCGAACAACTTGCCACAATAAATGCCCAAAGCAACCTGCCATATCAATACAAGACTCCCACAACAACTAGAACTATGCAAGCATCAAACATCAATTGCCAGAAGCAACTAGGAACCATCGAGGAGGAACAAGAACAACCAGAAACAATCGAGGAGCAAAGGCAGCAGCAATACAGAAGCAACAGCAGCAGCAGCAGCAACAATCAAATGGCAATCTAGAAACAACACAACAACCTGCAACATCACGGGCGAGTAACAAGCAACAAGCGGCAAAGGAGCAGCAAAAACAGCTATCTGACATCAGGCACACCAATCAACTCTGTCATCGTGGGCGGTGCTTTAATATGCAGCGGGTTGTCAAAAAGATTATGGCACATAACGACAACACCTGTCGCTGGCTGTTGCTTTTGTTGCTACTGCTGCTGCTGCTGCTGCTGTTGTTGTTGTTGTTGATGTCGTGTTGCTGGTGTTGTTGGGCCTGATAACAGACGGTGATGGAGATTATGGCTCTCAACAATCTGTTGCTGTTGCTGATGCTGCCTGCCTTTGCCTTTGACTGTCTCGCATTTAATGTGCTCACATAAATTTTGGGGCAAATCAAAAACGCGTTTTATGGCTTGCCATCGTCAATGTTGCTGCTGCCGCGGCTCCTTCTCCTGCTGCTGCTGCTGCTGCTACTCTTGTGTCCGGACTTTGTCCGAGAGCTAACAAAATTTATTGCATTTTACAAGCATATTACAAACGCTCCGCGCTCACGTACCGCCCTTGCCCCCTTGTGCCCCCCTTCCTGCTACCCTTATTTTCCAGAGTTTTGTGTTGGCTCTTCAATTCCCAGCAGCCACATAAAAGCGCGTCATGTCCGTTGGTTGTCCATGAGTCCGAATGTCCGTCCCTGGCTCCTCGTGGCTGCCAAATTGATGTAGACTCTGCGGCGCCAGGAGAAGCAGCAGCAGCAGCAGCAGCAGCAGAGTAGCATAAGGATGAGGAGCTGGTAGCTGGTAGCTGGGAGCAGTCAAGATTGATGGCCCGTTGAATTGCTCGCTCTGCGGCTATTCCCTTGACTTCCCCTTGCTCCTGGCCACTGGTCCTGCCTTCGGCTTCTGTCTCACCATATGAATTACTCATTGCTCATTTTTGCTGCAATTTATTGTCATTGTTGGTGGTGTTGCTGCTGTTGCTGCTGCTGCTGCTGCTGCTGTTGCTGCTGCTGCAGTTCTGATGCTTCTGCTATCGCAATTGCAATTTTTCTTCTGCATTCTTTATGGCAAGATGTTTTTCTCGCTAGATTTTTCATGTCGTCGCGGGTCTCTTTGCGAACGTGGCCTGGCATATTTCGTCGATATTTACTTAAAAGCCCACCGAGGACGAAGGCCCTCTGGCCTGAGTTATGGCGGTCCTTGAAGGACATGTTGTGGGATAAGGAGGCGAGGCGATCATTGAAGAACATGGCGCGGCAATTACAACTAATGCGGCAACTGCGTGTTCACGCTGCCGCTGACATCATTAGGCTCACAAATACACACACGACGGGAGAAAAAATACACTAGGGGAAAAAATGTAGACCTTTAGGGAATACTAAGAGCAGGCTGAGGGAGAGAAACATGTTTTTTATTGAAATATATTTACATTTATAGCAGTTTTTATAGAATATTGAAGATGAGTGTCGTTTGGGTAATATTTTAGGACAAATCAAAGCTCAATTTATGCTGAAAAATACTTTGAAAATACGTCTTGGAAGTTACAGGATACTTTTTAAACTATAAATGTATTAAGCATTCATAAATTACATTTTTTAACGAAGTAAAATGCCCTAATTATGTATAAAGCATTTATTTTCTGGCTAAAAATAAGGTTAAGAGGGATATAATTAATATTTTTAATTTCCCTCGATTAATTCTGACCTTATCCTTATTTTTTCGCCGTACTCTTTCGCCGTGTACTCTTTCCACATTCTTGCAGGCTGGCACATCGTTTGACTTTGGCCACTTCCGCCTAGTCCACAGGCTTAATTTCCTGCTCTCGCCTCTCGCACAACATGGCGTATGTGCAATCAAGTGAATGGTGCCACATGCCACACACACACACGCATGCACTGGCACACACGCACTAATACAAGTGGAGCCCACTTCCACTTCCTTTTGCCCGCTTTCAGGCTTTGCTTAATCACTGAAACTGCCATTTTTCATCAAAGTAATTACGAGACTTTGCCTTCTTTCTTTCACTTTTTTTTTTGCGCTATGTCCTTTCTAGCTCCTGGCTAAACCCCTTCTCCTAAACACACACACACACGCATGCCTCTTTAAACACTTTAGCTTTCGTCCCAGTTTTGTGTCCATTTTTATGTGGCGTCAAATTAAATCATTTGATATGCATTAAAATTTTATGCGCCATTTTATTTTGTTAGCCTAGCCCAGCCGTGTGTATCCTGCAAAAGCACTTTGTACTCGCACTCGTACTCGTACCTTTTTTACGCTTTTTGAGTATCCATTTCCATTACTCGACACTTTTTATTTTGTGCAAATATTTTGTTTTGCCTACTTTCAAGCGTTTGGCAAATGAATTTTTCATGCCACACACATTCCCATTCCCATTCCCATTTCGTTAACTGACAAAAGAGGCCAAGTCACAGAATTTATGAAGCCTGCAAAAATTAATATTGCAAATACCTTTCAAAAGGATTGGTCCTCTCGCAGCCTCCTCCTCTTCCTCCTCCTCCTTCTGGCTTATGCAGATTTATAAAATTTGTTGCTGTTGCCATCGTTTGTCTTGAACTTTTTTGATTTCGTTTTGTTTGCCGAGGGAGGAGGTTGGGAAGTTGATCCTGAAAAGTGGAAAGAGGGAACCCTTTTTACGCCCGCTGTGCAAAAATATTAACGAGCCAAAGTTCCGTTTGGCAAACAAGAAAGGCCAGAGGGAAGCTGGGGAGAGAGAGGCTCCAACTAGAAGATGAAGCTGATTGCCAAAAACAAAGGGGTGGCGCCCAAGAATCCTTGGCAAAAACTGGGCCACCTCTCACTGAGGACAAGGTGGAAGGTGGAAGAGGAGAGAGACCTCTCTCTCCACCTTCGTAAATTTTTGGCAATGAGTGGCAGGAACCCCTTTGGCTGCCTCCTGGCCATGTTTTGTTTTCTGCCAATTGGCGTGGCCTGCTGCTCCTCAGCTTCAGTTGCTGCTGCTGCTGCTGCTGCTGTTTTTCCACCTCTGGTTTTTCCGGGCCGGCTGCCAACAGGCCATGAATTTCCCAGCGTACAAGAGCAAACACACACACACACACACACATACTCATACTCGAATGGTTGTCCTGCCAGAACATGGCTGCCCGCCCGCCCGTGTGCTTTCTTGGCCAGGTTGTCATAATTTTCCAAGTGACCCACACTGCATGTGGTCATGTTTGTTATCACAAACACTCCGCACACTCGCTATGTGATTTATGAAAACTGCAGCGAAATTTGTTTTGCCGTGGAAATGTGCCTAGAACATTCATATGGCCACTGATCCTTTTTTTTGAAAGGATTCAATGAAAGAAAGGAGCCTTTCTTGAAGGCGCCGCAGGTGACACCATTCAAAAGGCTGAAGTACAAACATGGCGGTCAAGGAGGGTTCACTTTGTGAGAGTTCAAAGTTCAGGACTTGCAACTGAGGCTAAAGGATGAAACCTAATTATTAAGGAAGTAGGAAGGGGAGAGATTTTTTGATTTTGTATTAAATGTTGGAGGGTTTTTGTGAACAATTTAAAAAGGATTATCCTAAGGTTTTATTTATAGTTAGTTGATAATATAATATATTGTTAAAACGTAACTCCTCTGTTAAGTTCATTTTCTGCAATTCTTAATTCGATAAACCTTAAATTTATCACATTTTCAATTTTATATTATTAATTTTTAAATGATTTTCCAAGAATAAAATGAGATTTATCAAATTTTCCAGATTTTGAAGGTCTGCTGGCATCACCCATAGGCGCAACTCATTTGATAAACCTAAAATATAGCTAATTATTAATTACATTTAACAGATTTTTAATTTATTTCGTAGAGATTGATTTCTTTCATATTTTCATAAATAAAACTCCCTGTTTTTTCATTTTTCTCGGCTTATTCCCATCATTCATCCCCACAACTCTGCCCAAAAATGGCCTGCATTGTCAGCTGTTTAAACATAAATGGGCAAATGTTTTCAAGTTGATTTCGAGTCAATAAAGTGTAAATAAAACTGCATTCCCGCAGCTGTCAGTCGCCGGCATCGTTGCTTCCCCTTCATGATTTTGTGTGAGAAAAAAAGGAGCAGCAGCAGCAGCAGCAGCAGCAGCAACAATGGCCATGTGGCAAAAAGGGAAGAACAACACCCTCACAATTGTGTGTGTTTGTTCGCTGTCTTGTCTGTTGCTCCGGCTGAAATCCTTTTTGAGGGAACTCGGACTTTTGGGGGGTGTCCTAGCCCAACCCGTCGTCGGCAGACAATGAGATGTGGTCCCACCTCCCTGTAAATGTGTTGTAGTTGCAGTTCTTAGTTTATTCTTTCTATTCCATGTTGAGCATGCGGTTTTGCAATGCCGCCGCCACTCCGTTGTGCATTTGCAAGTTTTTAGTTCTTGTCTGGAAGAGAGAGAGAGAGAGAGAGAGAGAGACCTTCCCCCCGCTCGTTCGTTTTTATAGACTCCTTCACTCCAACACTCCTCTACTTTTCGCAGCCCATTGTCTTGGCCACAGGACACAGACTGCAGTCAGCAGCTAGCTGCTAAAGGGTGTCCTCACACTCCAGGTGTCCTGGCATGGCAGGTGCTTTTCGGGGTTTAGTTTCTCTGACAATACTCAAAAGAAAATATTGCACGCTGCTTGCCTCGCCTCTCTCCTGGAAAAGTTTTTGTGCGTTTTCATTTTAAGCATATTATGAAACTTAAATGCGACGTAATTTGTTCTTGGTTGTCTTGGTTCTGTTTTTTTGTTTTTGGAAAAGGAGCTTAGCCGCAACGCTTTAAGGATATGACAGTTTACAATTCGCTCCTTCTGAGTGCGGTTGACAGGTGTCTCTGTGGGTGTTTCCCTGTACCTACTTACATATATAGCTTGGATTTAGTAAGGTGTAGTAAGTGTGTGTGTGTGTGTGGGTGTTTTTTTGGGCGGAAACGGTTTTACCGTGGCCATGTCATTGTCCCGTTTTGTCACCTTTGTGCTGCGGCTTGCCATCTTCCTGCTCCTTGTCGCTTTTTGTTAGCACTGATTATATCGCCATTATTAGAGGCTGAAGTCTAGAGGAAAACAGGAAAACCCCTTCTAAAACCCACTGCCAACCTCAGTGCGAGTCGCACTCTCATTCGCTTGACGTATATGACGTTGTATGCTTGGTGACAGCTCGCCTGCGGCTGCTTATCCCGCCTCCTCATCAAACTACCCTTGGAATGCCTTCCCCCTTCGCATGGGAGGTGTTGGGGATGCACTGAGCCTCAAGAACACTTTAAAATAACTTTAAATTCAAGGAATTTATTACCTAAAGTACAGAAATATTTTTAGAGTTTGTGTAAATAATATTTTAGCTCTTTCTGATGTCTCTAAAATATTCCTAATATTATTTTCTAACAACTCTCAAGTTTATAGTTATTTTCCTCAGTGTCTTTGTCACTTTCCACACCCAATCTCTGCTGCTCAGTTCGCTATAATTGTTTGCGGTTGGCAGTTATTAATGCGGAGGCTGGCCAGGCGGAGGGGCTGTGCAAAGTGACAAGGATTGTGGCGAGTGGAGCTGCCAGGCAGGATGAACATCGACTTCCTGGACGCCAGCACCCAATGCCTGTCTTCTCCTCTCTCGTCCAGGCCTCCTTAATGAGGTCATTGCTTGACAATCGCATTTGCCATGCAACATTTGCTGTTGCTGCTGCCTCTTCTGCTGCAATGTTGCTGCTGCACTTGTGATTTGTTGCATTCCCAATGCTGCTGCAGCAGCAGCAGTCGCATCGCATCGCATCTCATCGCATCGCGCTTCTTCAGCCGTCGTCCTTCGGCATCGCTGCTTTCATTTCCGCTTCCTATTCGCCAGCACTCTTTATTTCCCTATTCCTGTTGTTGTATTGCCCCGCCACGCCCCCTTTTTTTATGCTGGCTGTCATTAGGCACCAGCCCCACCCCTGGTGGCCACATTTCATTTGATTTTAGTTCATTTTAACTGTCTTTTGTCTCGTGTTTTACGCTGCTTCGGCATCTTTTCGCCGGCACTGCCTTGCTTTCATTAATTTCGCCAGAGAAAAGCCCTCTCTCCCCTCTTTCTCCCTCTCTCTCTCTCTCTCCGAGCTCAACTTCCCCTTCCTCGACATAATTTATGCGACAAGGCGTGCAGGAGATAAATTTCTGTCGTTTGCCATTTTTCGCTTGCGTTTGTATTTGGTCTAAATAAATTAAAGCATCCTCCATGGAGCCCAGAAAACGGGAGCATACCGAAATTTTGTAACTATGGAGAATAGTTGTTCTCAGTGGTTAACGGAGGGAAACGGAGGGAGAGAGCCTGTTGATTAATGCCAGCTCTTAATTGCAACGCGGGGAAGACACAACAATGCATTCAATGCAACAACAGTTCAACAACAAAAAAGAAAAGAGGATTCGCTGAATGTCAACTTTGCAGGCGACCCACGCGGCGTATGCGTAATGTGCGGAAAGTGAGCCTATAAATAAAATTCAAGGGAAGTGTTGGGGAATTTAAAAGAATTTAATTGTGGATGTAGATTAATTATTTACAGTTTCTTCTTTAAGTTAAAAGCCATAACATCATACATTAATTAATTTATAAAATGTTTTTAATCCAATTGTCGCACTAAAAACCATATTAAACCATAGCTAAAATTATTTTCTTAACAAATTAAACATATTTCTACACAGTAAAGTCCCTCCTATGTTATTTTCCTTAACTTATCTTAATATAGCAATAATTTTCAGTACATTTTCCATTAAATAAGTTCAAAAATAAGCAAAATCTCCCACACAAATATTTATTTCTAGTTTCCTAAATCTCTTTTATAATCTTTCACATTTAATTAGAATTTAACTATCTAATACAAGCTATTCATTAGTCTGCCTATCACTTAATTGTTTTATAATTATAATATTCTAATTTAAAAAGCTTCTGTTTAATACTGAAAATCTGGCTAATTAATATTTATTGCTCTTCATACTCTCCACCATTATTATCTATTATTTTGTTGCGTGTGCACATTTGCATTAATGCTCACACACATGCAATATCTATTTAACTTTTCCCCTCTCCACCCTCCTAATAATATACCAAAAGTCAGTCAACCCTCATGGCCCTAAGTTCTCCTATGGCATTGCATTTTCGTGCGTTTGTTAATTAAAAGTGTAACTGCGGGGGGGTGGGGATGGGGGAAAAGGGAAATGGGAAATGGCCTGTGCCACAGGGTTGTAAGTGGCACGACGTACTTGGTTGCATATTGCAGCTTGTCGGTTACCATTCTCTGATGCGTTTTTGAGGTAAACCATAAATAATGAATGAAATTAACAGGCTGCAATCGGTAGAGAGGGGAGGAAATTCTCATTTCCCTGGCGCCTGTCACGTGTTAATGTCGTGTGTGGCTGCTTTACTCAGCCAATATGCATTGCCACCACCAGCTTTTCATTTTTGGCAGGAGGGGGGAGAGAATGGGAGGCAACTACCAGATTCCGAAGCAGATGGAAGATGGAAAATTTTGTGATTTATTGCCGTCGAGCAGCAGGAATTATGGTTGCAGTTGCAAGACATTTTTAACCATTCGCCGTCGCCGGGTTTGAGTTATGGCCAAGGCATAAATTATGCACAGTAGCAGCAGCAGCAGTTCGTTGATGATAAAAAGAAGAAGAAGGCTCTCACAACTCTCATTCTTCCATAGAATTGGTAACAATTCCTGGCCCCATCGATTTCCTGACGGCTCTACTCTCTTCTTCTCTCTCATTAATGTTTATGCCCCGCGACTGGCCTGGCTTTTTTATTGTGGCCATTAAAAGTGTTTTGCGCCCAGTTAGACCCCCCGCTAAGCTCGCATTTCCGTTTCCGCTCGAACGCCGGGCATAAAACTCCATTGGCTGAGGGGTGTTGGCTTATTTATGCTCTGGCAATTACTCAACCGAGTCCAAGCCAGCCGCCAGCACTTGATTTGCCAACTAAAAGATACGAGTACTTGTACAGAGAGATACAAGTTGCAGATACAGAATAAAGATACGGTGCAGCATAATTCAGTCCAGCAGCAGCAGCAGCAGCAGCAGCAACAGAAGATGCCAAACAATTTATTCTGCACTCATGTCTAAGCTGGCGCAAAAATATTCATTTATTTTTGTTGGCAAGAAAACTGGAAAGGCAGCAGCCGGAAACCGCAGCAATTAACAAGGATAAAGGGAGGGAAAATGCCCAAGCATTGGGTGGAAAGTTAAGTTAAGGGGGACGGAGGGTTCGGTCCGGCATTGGCCAGTCAAGTGGCCAACTTTGTTGTGGCTCGCAAACTGGCACTTGCTTATCTCGCATCGCTGCATTTTCATAATAAACAAATTTTATTTTATAAATGCTCTCCGGCCCGAGGAAAAATGAAGTCATGTGGTCCGAGGTCCGAGGTCCGAGTTGCGAGTTCGGAGGCACTAAGCCCCTTAAACTCGAGAGTGGAGAGTAGGGCTTTCGGCTGAGACGAGAACTAATGTGCGTTGCACTGGAAGACAATGCCAGTTGGTATCCTTTTCGTCCTTACCATGCCTTCCTTCTCACAGTTGAGCAGGCAAAGCAATTATTTATATTTTTGGCCGGGGCATTTCTCTCATGCGGTTTTTTGGCAAGGGGAAAATACAGAAGGGGAAGGACCATGAGGCTAAGGATGTCTTGCCCGCTCTCTCACCGCCATGGTTTTAATGGCCCAGGACTCGAAATTAAAGTCACACATCGCAAGGAGCTACGAGAGATAGAGAGAGAGAGAGACAGAGAGCCACATCACAATAAAAATGTGCAGTGCACGCAAAACGTGCCAGGACATTCAAGTGGCCAAAGGACATCCATGCATTTTATAGCCAAAAACGAAGGCCTGAGCCGCCTGACTTTGGCCTCAAAGTAGTTTTCATTGTTTTCCCTGCCTTTCCTTGGTTTTATGTGCCACATTCTGTCTAGAGTCCTGCTGTAGCCCATGTAGCCGTAGCTGTAGCTATAGTTGTAGCCGTGTCCTGTGGACGTCTGTTTTGTTGTGGCCACAAGCAACAAGGACTTCTAATTAGCACACTGTCAGCGGTGGTCAGAGGGGCACGGACACTGGGCAGGACAATGAGACGACAAATGTGCTTAAATGGCCGAGTTGTGGACGCCACTAAAAACTCGACTAAAACTGAAATTGCACGACGAAAAAAGGACGCGAAACGGAAACCGCAAACTGGCAAATGGCTGCCACTGGGCTGAAGGACATTATCCTTTACCCGCTCGCACATATACAGGCAGGCAGGCAGGCAGGCAGGCCTTGGTTACCTACCTTTTTGTATGCATAGAAAGCGGCGGTTTGGAAAACCTGAAAACCTGAAAGAAAAGCCCGCGCCCGGCTTCTAAGCGGACAGTGTCCGTCCGTTCGTCCTGCATAACCATTATTATACGAATTTGTATGTCTGCCAGTGATGCCAAGAATAGCTTGCAGGACGACAGGTTGAACCAGAAATGGGGAGAAGTTTTTTACTATAAAACTTGCAAAAAACTATTAATTTCTTAAGGTTTTAATATTTATTTTAAAATATAATTAAACATATTTCTTAGTAGAATTATTCAAGGATATTTTAGAACCTGAAACAAATATAAAACACTCCAAGTTCCAGCCAAGATCTACCTAAAAAATCAGACAAATCCTCATCTCTTCTCGTAGCCATCTTGTTTCCCTTCCCTTTTATTACCATTTTGATTGCTGCTGCTGCTCCTTTATTTTTTTGCGTGTATCCTACGTTATTTTTTTTTTCAACCTGCCGCTGCTGCAGCTGCCCGCAAATGTATGCAACACATTTCGTATGCAATGGCCGCGGCAGCAAATCCGCAGGAATTGAGGCAAGATGGAGGTCAGGGGAAAAGGGCTAAGGGCTAAGGGACTGCGGCAGTGAGGGAACTCCTGCCACTTCCGTGCTGGTCGGCGGAAATGGCGGCGTCAGGTCGCCAGCAACGACACCCAGGGCCAAAAGTGAAATCCGAAGCGCCGCTGGAAAACACATGCAGTCAGTGCAGGGCACGACAGACCAGGATTCGAATCAGGCCAAAAAAAAAAAAAAAATAGGAGAGAGCAGAGAAGAGAGGGAAGGCTTCCAGAGACGGCCAATTGAATGTGTGGCTCTGGTTTCAAGTGCCGCCACTCAACTAGCACTTATTGCATGCGACAAACGACAGCAGCAGGCACAGGACACGAATGCGAATGATGACGGGACTCGGGCTGAAGCGGAAGCCACGAGGGCAGCTAGGGAAGATGAGGACTCTGCTCCGGATGCGGCCGCAAACTTTTGTCGTTTTTTCAATTTCATTTTTTTTTTTCACTGGAGTGCTGCCTTTCGTCCTGCCTTTATCCTTTTTCGCTCTGGTTTGCTCGGCTCTGTCTGCACTTAAAGCAGTTAGCACGATGACCATCATTGGCATATCCATGTATGAATGCAGGCCCATTCCCCGTTACTATGGCCATTTGCCGCATATGGCGTATGGCAAAGGCGTCATGTAATTGTTCAAGAAGCTGAAAAGAGAGGGAGAAAGGATCAGTAGCAGCAGCAGCAGCAGCAGCTGCAGCAGCAGCAGGAGCTGTAGCAGCAGTAACAGCATTACGTATACGCAGCGTTGTGCCTAAGCGGCCGTGAAGCCAGAAAACAAACAAAAATGCACAGTAATCCCCCGGCCAGTTGAGATTTAATAAAGTAAATCGAATTTCTGAGTACCCTAACCATCATAAAATAGTGATTTTTTGTGTGCTTTAACTTGAGGATTATTACTGAAAGGGGGGGATAGGGGGAAATGTAATAATGTGCGAGTAGAGAATTCAGAAGAGAAAACGAGGCTAGAATTTGGTTTGTGCAGGGAATATTCTCTAGGAAAAAGACACTTATAGGTAATTTTTCAAGTAATAGTTATAAGAAATTGCTAAAAATAGGGTAAATATAATAAATATATCCTAGAAACTCATAAAAGTAACTTAATTACTAAAAAACTAGCTTAAAATATGGTTAAAACATAAAAATTATTTTAAGTATTTAAAAATCGTTAGAAAAATTAACTAAACTAAGTAATACTCGGTTTTAAAATTCCTTAAACTATAACTATTTAAAGACCTTCAAATACTTAACCAAACAAAGTAAAACTCTGCCTCAAAATTCCTTAAATAATTTATTTCTTGACCTACCTATAAAATCCACTCAGTTTCTCCTGCCCAAAAAAAGAAAAAACCCCTGGCCCCTATATCAATTTATATACCTGATCCACTTAGTGAGGCCTGCCAACTTCTTAGTTCCTTGGTAATACCCTCAAAAGTAACTCCTTTTTAAGCCAGCAAAGTCGCAGGAGGCAGTTGGAGGTGGGGAGAGCTCACCTGGTGTCATAACTGCCAACTGCAGACGACGTTTCGCCGGAGTGCGGAACTCTCCGTACGGCAGACTGCAGTTATTACGGCCGTAAGCGTAACTGTTATCTGTTTTTGTGCCCGTCCCGTGTTCGTGTTCGTGTTCCTGTTTCCATTTGGGAAATTTCAGAAGTTCGTTGATTCGTTTCTTTCTTTTTTTTTTGTAGTATTTCTTTTTTTTTTTTTTGGTGCCTGTGTGCCCGTTCTTTCTCATAATTTAATATTTACAAAGTGGAGCAGCAGAGCTGGCAACAGAAAACTGCAAAATAATAAAACGAAATTACCAAAGGGGCCCCGGAGAGGGAAAAACGAAGGAGTGGAAAAGGAGGCGCAGGAGGAGGCTGGCAGGACGAAGGGGCAGCTGCAGGAAATCTGTGCTGTGCATTAAAAAACGCTTAGGGCAGCAACTTTGTCGCCTGCCAGGCGTCCAGAGTCCACTGGTGAGGCTAGTGTCCACTGTGCCGCATTCAGTGTCCAGTGTCCAGTGTCCAGTGTCCTGTGTCCTGCTGGCTGGCATTGTTCATTGACAGTTTGGCCTGCTATGAAGCCTCCGCCGAATCCCGAATCTGGTTCTCTCCCAGGAGGACAGAGACAGCGACAGCGACAGCCTGCGAGTCCTTTCTCGTGCATTTTCAAATTTGTTTGTTTTTAATTAATTGCACGCGGCGATGGCGACAACAGCAGCACTGGCAGCTCCTCATATGTGGAAAGCCTGGCGGGAAATTCGAGGGGAGGAGGAGGAGGAGGGAGTCCTGAAAAGCTGTGGTAAATTCGGGACTAGCAGGGACTGCGTGCTGGACAGTGATTAAGCGAGTCCAAACTGACTCTGTAATGGCGTTGGCATGCCGAGAGATTTTAGATAAAGTACCCCCCCCCCCCTCCGGCCTACCCGCAGCCGCATTTCCCAACCCATTTCCCCCATTTTCCCCTAGGCGCGGCGTCGCCCTAAAGTATGCCATAAAAATGTTCGGACTTAATTTCGATTAATTTGCCAGAGAGTTTCCCCATTGTGCTTGTCTCTCTCTTTTCTTTTTTTATTTTCTTTTTTTTTCTGTCGCTTTTTTGTGTCTCATTTTTTTTTGTTGCTCCCATTTTGGCACAATTACCAACACCATCAAAAATGAAATCAAATTGAAGTTTCCTCGCTGTCGACGGGAAAACCCTTTTCGCCTTGACAGCGCCGTACAGAAATTTGCATAAATTTTAAATTTCAATTTGCAGTCGACGAGAGCAGACATAAAAAAAAAATACAAAAAAAAAATAAAGAAACGAATTATGCAAACCAAGAAAAAACAGAAGAGTTCGAGTTCGAGACATCTGCAGGAGGGAAAAAATGCCGAAACGAAATTAGCAGACAACAAAGAGACTCTCTATCGCTTGCTGATTTTTTCGTCCTTCTGTATCTGGTTCACAGGGAGAAGGATGAAGGGCAAAGGACAACCCTTTTTTTCCCCCCCCCAGCTAACGCACTTCTCAAACACAGAGAGATGATTGTGTCCTGCTGCCTTTTGCCATTCTGCCTTCTGCTTTTTTGGCTTTTTGTCGAAGAGTGAGTTGAGTTGAGACCTCTGTGCGTTTTTCAAACAGGTCCTAGCTGAATCCTGTGTCCTGTCTCCCCTATCTGGGCTGCTGGCTCGTTTTACAAATTCTTACACATCCGGAATGGCATCACATGGCTCTGTGTGTGTGTGGTGTGTTTTGGTCAGGGTTATAACGGAAAAGGAAACAACTGGCATTGGCAGCCATACGACGTTAAGGATAATCGTGATGACAGCATATTCGGTGACCTTTCTCTCTCTCTCTCTCCAACTACATCTTTCTCTGTATTCTCTGTATTCTCCTTTTGAGTGTCCTTTTGGATTTTTGGCCTGTCAGTTGGCTGTCTTTAAAATGACATTAAAAACGGGCAAATAAGCTTAGTGAGACATCTAGAAGTCAGTTTGTGAGCACGAGCACCCGCCGAACTAAACGCAATTTAAAATAAATCACAACACGAAATGCTGAAGGAGCTACACCCATTTGGCTGTGTCTTACAAGTGGGCGTTGTGCCCTCGTGTGACTTCAGATTGATATATATCTTTGCTTTGCTTTAAAACTTTTGGCGGGGTGACAAATGTGAATTTTATGTTGATTTCTGCTTACTCTAATATTTCTTTCTTTCTCTCTTTTGCAGATGTTTGTTGCGGATGTCCTGGAGCCCCTGAAGATGGATAAGAGTTAAGAGGTAAGTGTGCTGGGGTTTCTTAAGTTTTTTTTTCGCTTAGCAAGCTACTTTTACAGGACTGGTTGGGCCTGGGTCCCTATTAATTGAACGCTTGTTTATTTATGGGCCTCGTTATTTGAGTGCATTCAAGTGTTTTGTACGGCGAGTGGCCACGCCCCTTTACTGGCCATAAATTGTTAAGTTTTATCAGCCAGGAATGGCTATATGGGCGCAGCAGTGGCAGCATGAATAATAAGGCAGCAGCAGCAGTAGTAGCAGTAGCAGCAGCAGCAGTAGCAGCAGTAGCAGCAGCAGCGGCAGCTCACTCCCTGCCGCATTGCGTGCTCGAGCAGCAAAACCTGAAAGCCGGGGAATATACATGCTGGAAACTCACGCACAATTGAAGCGGAAGTGCGCATTGTTTCCGCTTTTAATAAGAGTCGTTGTTGTTCGCCATTCGCTGTTCTGCATATGCTTCTGCATAATAATAAAGCATGGAGAGCTGGGAGAGAGGTTACACACACACACTCTGCCTTCCCAATAACTGCTGGTAAGCCCATAAATTGCATTAAATTGCATTTAAATGTGTCGGACAGGTTAACAATGCGAGGAGGATCCGCCATAATTGATTGTAAATTAAACCTAACTCCGGCCTATAAAGCACTTTAAGCCACTACTCTGTGTGTATGCCCCGTAATTATTCTGGATTTTTTCAGCTCCTTTCATCTCTTTTTTTTTTTTTGTCCCCAAAGGACTTGCCTTGTTTAATTTCCACGCTTTTGAGCATGACAACGACGACAAGGAGCAGCTAGCAGATAGCAAAACTAGCAATTTGCTGCGCTCTAGAAGACACACATTCTCTCTCTGGGGTTTCCTCTTGGGAAAATGTGAGAAACTTTAATTTTTATTTCAAGGAAAATTTGCATTGTGCGACGGACGACGGACGACGGACTCCTTTTCTGTGTTATGGCATGCCTGTCGACAATTAAACATATTCACCATTCACATTAATTGTGGCGAAACTTTGGAGCCAGAACCACGAACCTTCTGTGCCACCTGCGGTGGCAGCCACACACACTTACACACACACACACTCACTTGCCGTTTGTAGTGCCGCCGTTTGTAGTGGCTTATACTCAATTTCATTTCTTTTTTCTTGTTTTTTTTTCACTCTCTGGTCCTCAGCTGGAGCTGACTATGATCTATGGCACTTGGCATGTGTGAAAATGGGGGAGGTGACGGCTGTAAGGAGTGGGTACAGGCAGAAAAATCAGTCAGAAGAGAACAAAAGGTGTAGAAATCATAAAGGAATATATTTAATTTAAGGAAAATAAGTGTTTTGGGAAAGGATTGGGGCCTGAAAATGATTTAAATATATTTATATGAAAATATGGGAGCATTCTTAAATATAGTTCTATGAAAATATAGGAAAATCTTTGAAGAAAAGCAAATTAGTGATCTTATTTAGCTTGCTTTTGAGTTAGTCTCTTAGAAATTTAGTTTTATTTAACTATTTTTTATTTAAAATCAACATTTTTCGATTCCTTGCCTTAGAGACAAGATAATACTACTCCTAGTCTTCCTTTCTTTAGAGGTTTAAGTATAAGTTTTTAATAAAAATTCATACTTATCTCTGAAAATTTTCATAAATAAGAAACCTACATAGAATTTTCTAAGATTTTTTAAACAAAATCCATTGTTAGCTTTCTCTGGTCCAATTTTTCTGTAGTGCAGTTTCCCAGGAGGTAGATGACTTTTGTTCTCCACTTGATTAGCATTCGCCTTAGCCATTTGAGTCGCTTTGTGCTGGAGTGCAGGAGCGTGCCTATTGATGCGTGCTAATTGCGAGGCGACTCCGCATTGAAGTCCGTGCCAAGAATATCCTGCCTCCTGCCAGGATGCCACATTGTTATTTGGGTGCAGAGAGAGAGTAAGAGAAAGATCGGAGGCTGGGTGTGCATAACAAGGAAATCCGTTTCGAGTGCGAGCTGCTTCTGCTGCTGCTGCTGCTGCTGCAGTTGGTCTTTGTCTTGGCGGAAGTTCTCGACTCTCGAGGCACCGACTGGCTTCGAGTGGCCTCTCCTTGAGTGTCCTGTCTGGACTGCAGCTCCTGCTCCTCCTTCTCCTTGGGTCAGCATGCAGCATGCAGCTTAAAGTCCTTAAAGATATCAGAGATGGCAACTAACCCACTGAACACACTCAATCAATCAATCAATTGTTGCCCACAAAAGAGCGCTCCGGGGGAAAAAACAGAAATATCACTCATACGCCCATTTGTAGCAACAAAAAAGACATAGCAACACAAATCAGCTTAGCTACAAAAAAAAAAGAAAAGGAAACTAAGGACCAGCAACTGGAAAATAAAAAAAAAAAGAGAAAAACATCACCACTAATACAAAGGACATATGCCAGTCGACATGAAAGCAAAGCTCACTCTGAGGGCCGACTGTTGGTTGTTTGGCTTTTGTGTGGCGGCTTTTTATTTGTCCATGTGTTCTGACCCAAAGACCCCGGCCCATCCGGAAAAAGCCAAGCCAATGGACTGGCGGCGGACTCCCAACAAATCAGCGCAAATCGGCCAGACAAAAAGAGAGAGGCGCAGTAGGGGAAAGGGAGAGGCAGAGGTAGGTGGAAAAGCCGGTGGAAAAGCTGGGCTACAAACGTGCCACATTGTCACAACGGCGGCATTCCGTGTCACTGCAATCCGGAGGATGTGTCAGCGGCAGTGGAATCCGGCAGCGCCCACCTGCAGTTCCCTCTCTCTCTCTCTATCTATCTCGTTTCGTCTCGTTAAAGGACTCTGCCGTCTAATAAGCCAATTCAAAGGAAGACTCAGGGAAATGGCAAAGGAAGAAGAGCCTGTATGCTGGTGGAAAATGTTTATCCAATGTGGCACATGCATAAATTTATGCTTACACACATTTTGTCAACATCTGCAGCGTATTCACAACTTGCCAGATACTTTTCTGGCTTTCAAACACACACACACACAGAGAGCCTTCAGATTGCGGCAGATATTTGCATATTATGTCTATATGCAAATGATGGAGGAGCAGCAGCAGCAGCAGCAGCGAGTGCTGAAGATGACGGCACACGCGGCGTATACGTGCTGCATTAACATATCAATCATATGGAGAGGAGCCGCGCTCCTTCCGCTTCCGTGGCAGCGTTTAGTCCCAGATAAAGATGAGTGTGTGTCACATGATTTTTCCCCGAAAGCCAAAGCTAAACTTGTGCCATAAATCCCAATGCTGTGTTTATTGAAAAGTTAATTGCCGCCCCGGCAGAATACAATAAATTAATGCCTGGCTAACAACATTGTCAGCGATGATAGCAACTTCCTACCCCGTCGACAATTGTAATTGTAATTGTTGTGTGTGTGTGCTGATTGTTTAATTGCGGCCATTTTGTGCTCAGTTTCCGCTGTCAAGCATAATATTATACACTCAATTGCCTACAAATAAATATGGGTTTAAATGTGTCAGTGTCTGTGTCTGTCTCTGTGTTGCTTTATTCTATTTGGTTAACAAATTGGCCCCTGCGATTTCGTCAACACGCATTTAAATCACTTGGCCAAAAGGACAATTATTGTTGCTATTTTTTTAATGGTATATAGATATGTTTTTGCGGCTGTTTGCATATTGATGACATTAAATTGACTTTTTGCTATTTGGTTTTTTTTTTGATATTTTCATAATATTTACGGTGCATAATTTTCTGATTGACTGTTTTGCATTTTCCTTCCTTTTAAAGAGCAGCAAAAAAAAAATATAATCGCTGGCAAAACATCTGTGACAACATGGCGTATGATTTATTTTGTGCGGGTCCCGCATCCCGATGAGGCTTTAAGCCATTTGTTATGCCTTTTATTGGATGATTATGAAGCCAGTAAAAAAACCACAAAAGACCATTAATTGCATTTAATTAGAAAATATAAACCATTAGCTGCTGCAGCTGCAAGTAATTTTCTAGATAAACTAAATACTGTGCTCTGCCTAAAATGACATCAGTGGCACTATATGATACTATATAAGTGAGCTGTGATTTCAGAGATCGCAGACCGGGGACCTTAAAGTCCAAATTGCGTCATTTGAACGGCATTGCTTCAGTTTCTGTTTCGCGAAACGAGTTTTGAGCTTGTTTCAATTATTTGCCACGCAAATACAAAGGCCACAATTTGCGGAGAGAGCGGCGGCGGTACTTGTCCCATTACCAATTAGCTGAAATGGCTAAGCCCCAACACTCTCTCTCTCGAGCGTCTCTCTGGGTTCCAATTTAATGAATATGTAATGGCCAAGAGGAAGAGGGAGGAGAGGGTAGGGATGGAAAAAAAAAGAAAAGTTAACGCTTATCGCCCCGCAGACTCACCCAGAAACTTGCTCTATAACACAGGGCTTTATCAGTCGGCTGGCTATCTCTGCTCTGTGTTCTGTGTTTTTCTGCTGCTGGCAGCTGCTTTTCCTTAGCTTTTCCTCCCCTTCCCTTCCCCTGCTCCCATTTTTTTGGCAATCCCTGGAAACATAAACCCACCCTCTGCATAATCCCCACGCTTTTAAATCTCAACTTGTAATTGACGCTGTACTTGGCGGAGGCTGCATAAAAAATAATTTGATTATTAACTTGGTTGTCCAGGGAGAGAGTGCGAGGGGGAATTTAAATATTAATTGAAAGAGCTCTGACTCTTGGCTCCCCCAGGACTTGTTGACTCTCTGCCTAATCCCTGAATAATCTGGCACAAGTTGTAGCCAAAGCTTAGACCCTTTAAGTGCCACTGGATTGTCCAATCAATTAGTGGCAGGCGAATTATGTTGCATTTAAGTGCTGGCCATGTTGACTGTCTCCAAGATTTATGCGGCTCATAAATGTCAAAGGCAGCAGGACACGCACCTCGGTGCGCCCAATTAATCTTGTTGATGTCAGCTTAACAGGCGGAGGAGAGAAGAGAGGGGCTTCACCAGGTGACAAAGTCAATAATCGGCCGTCACCTGCTGTGGGAATACACAAGATTCGAGGGAAGGGAGTGCTTTGCTTTCTAATAAAATATTTCATTTAAAATTTACAACTAAGGGAGGCCGGAATGAAAAGAAGCCATATGTCAATTGCACTTGCACACCGAGTCGCATAAACAAGCCGGCAGACAGTAGCAGTCGCTGTTGTCGCAGTCAGGGTCCTTTTTCGTATCCTTTAACCCAAACACACACACACACACAATGACATGTCAAGTGCAAAATGCAAAACTGGACGCCACAGAACTTTTCGCCAATTGTTCGCCCTCGTTGTCGGCCTCGTCCTGAGCCTCGCCCTTCGCCCTTCGCTTTCGCCCTTCGTCCTTCGTCCTTGCTGCACCTACAACTTCCGGGCTTTGTTGAAATAACCATAAAATCAAGATAAGTTATTGGATTTGCTGGCAGGAAGCAGGAATAAGCACTTTTTCGCCTTTGCCCTTCTGGCCCCAGCGACTAGGCCTCGCCTCCTTTGCTCCCTTTGCTCCCTTTGCTCCTTTTTCCGGCGTTTTTCGGCCTGCGCCTCCATGTCCTTGCCTTGTGTCGTAGATTAATTGCTTTTTTTGGGGTTGAGTACTCCTTCTCCTGGAGGGGCCCAACCAAAAAAAAAGAAAAAACACATTTTTGTGTAATATAAATACGAATTTTTTATTTCCTGCCCTGCCGCCAGCGAACTTTTGTGTCCCGACGATTGCCCAGGCAAAGATCCTGCTCCCGCTGCTGCAGGACCTCTTCGTGGTAACTGTAGCTGCCTGTTTCCAACTGGCTTTTCCCTTTTGTATAAATAGTGACGCTCACAAAGCCCCGGCTCTGTGGAAGTGGCGGCTCTGGTGGTGGTTTCCCTCCGCAGCTGGAGGCGCCGCACAATCAGTTTTGCACAGTTCGCACTTGCCTAGGTTCTCCTTCTGCTTCTCCTGCTCCTGCTTCTGGCACACTAATGCGATTAAGCCGCTTGTTGTGGCTGTCAACGCGTTGACTGGTCTACTCCTCCTTGGTCACCGCACCCACTACTGCTCCTACTGCTCCTCCTCCTCCTCCTCCTGCTGCTCCTTTGTAATTCACTTAAGTGTGGCTCTTTGGCCTGCGGTAAACGCCGTCCATTGTTGGCCCCGCTGTTCTCAGGCACTGATCTCTTTAGCATATAACTGGAGGCCAGGCAGTAGTCCGGGTTTACCTTTGGCCAACTCTCAGAGCTCAGATTTTCGGCTTGACTATCTCGCTCTGGCTCTGGTTTAATCATAAATTTCGTGCGGGATCTAGCCAGCCATTGTCCAAGTGTCCTAGAGAGGTGGTGGCATGGCTTTGGGGGGTGAATTGCTGTCAAGTGGACTTAACCTCTTAACTACATTTTATTTGATGACATTGTGGCGTGTGGCCATTTTAATCACGATATTACCGCAATAAAGAGTACGAGTTTTCCAACCCACTTGAGCTTGAAATGTTCACTGTGAGAAATAAATTAAAAATAACAAAGAAATGGCAGAGGAAATTTAAAGGAATTATCATTAAAATCTGGAATATTTGAAGGCAGATTAAAACTCTAGACTTTCTCTTAGGGATTAAAGTGTTTTTATTACTTTTAAAGACTTATTTTTTAATACGAGAAGGAAAAATACAATTTATACCCTTTTAGAATTGATAATTTTAGTTTAAATAAAATTCTTTAAAAATATTTAAACAGCAATTGCTTCAAAATATTGAAAATGCATGAGTAAAATTTTCAAATTATTTTTCCAAGAGCCTTAAATATTTTTTAGAGCCTCCCTAAGCTCTTCTTTTTCCTCTCAGTGCTTCCCTTTTCAATAATCTCATTCCCTCCATCTCCGATTTAGCATAGAAAAGTGCAATTATGCACAAAGAGATTTTTAGGGGAAGGGAGAAGACCATAAAAAGTAACAGTCCCAGAGAAATGGCAGTCGAAATGGCGGCAAGTGTCACAGTTTGGCACGCCTTTCCTGGCCTCAGGATTCCTTGCCATACCCTCACCTCACCCCCGTTCCCCGTTCCCACTCACACGCACTGAGGCCCAACCCCGGAGGCAGGAAGTCTTTACGGGCTCACACGCTCGTCAGGAATCAGGAAGCCCCGGCAATTTGGACAGAGCCAGAGGCTGGGAGTGGGAATGGGTCCCCTGGAATGGCAACCAATTGGAGTTTATTAATTTGAGGCCGTGCGTGTCGAGTTGTTGAGTCTCGACTCCGACTCCGACTCCGACTCCGAGGTATTTACAATTGTTGTAAATATTTCCTTTATTATTGTAATTATATTTATGGGAATGCGAAGGGGAAATGAGAAAGGAACTTGGGGAACTGCGGAATGAGACCTCTCATGACAATATTGCGTGCCGTCCCAGTGACTTAAAGGGAATTAGCAGTACATTAAACTGATTTTTATTGGGCCACTTCACCAGCAGCAGCAGCAGCAGCTTCGTCCTCGGCGGTGAGCAATTAATTTAACATTTGCAAATGGCCCCCAAGTATGCAACAATTGTGTAAATTCCGCTCATGAATATATCGCCCAAGCCTACAACTAATTTGCAAACCCTTCTTCCACTCCTTCTTTCAGGAGCACACACACAGAGAGAGAGTGGGGAATGGAGAGACTTATGAACCCAGGACTCTGGGCCTTCCTTTTCCGGAATGGATGGCCTGACTTTTGACTCGTCCTGCGTCGTCCTGTGGCACCGGGGAACCTGCCTGACTCTGGGATCTTGGCACAAACTCGACTTGGACGCTTCAGGTAATTATGCATATTTAAGCAGTTTTGTCTACAGTTTTACGGGAAGGCGGCTAAAAGGATGCTTTAAATTAATTATTTATGCAAGGTGGGGCCGACATATGCAAACATTTGTTCGCCTCTGGAAAGTCAGGTGGCTGTCAAGTGGACTCCTCACGAACAGGAAGCCATATCCCGTGTATGTACGTCTCCTTAATGGGTTTATGCGAGTGGCATGCATTTTAAAGGCAACACAAGACAAGGACTCTGCTTGCCAGGAAGAAGGGGTTTGGTTTGCAAAATTAATAGAGGTTTCTGTTGCTGTTTCGGTTTCGGTTTTCGGTTCTCGGTTCTCGGTTCTCGGTTCCTGTTCCGGATAATTGCCAGCCAAAACACAGCTCTTAAAGTTGCCACAGAATTAATGCTGTTCTATTAATGCTAATGTCAGGGCATCTTCATCCATCAGAGTGTTGTGTCCTGATGGATCCGCCCGTTTATCCAGCCTCCGTTCCTTCTCCTGTCTCTCTGCATTTGTCAATGGTCGGCTTTCTTCTTGCTATATATACAAAGACATATATATATATATAAATTTGTGTATCCTTGTTTATATCTTCTTGCTTTTTTTCGGCCCGCTTCCTTTCACAGCCACACTTCAATACACAGCTTTGCTTTCAGCTTAATTGTTTTGCAACTAAACATCAGTCGGACTGCCTTTCATCCTGCTTTGCATTGTTGTCGTCCTGCCAGGCTCTCCAGCTCCTGCTCCTCGTGTCTAAGTAGCTTTTCTATAAATGAAGGCAGGAAGCGAACGAAATATAACGAACAAATCTGTAGCACTCTTTGAGACTGTTAACTGGAATCGGAGAATGGCGAATGGAGAATGAAGAGTCATGGCAACTGTAGTGAAAAGCGAGGGAAAACCAAGTGGGAAAAGGAATTCTGGGGAAATCAGAGAAGAGGTAAAGTTAAGCTGTTGGCATGGCGGCACGGACGTGATAGCTAATTAAAATGTGTTCAAGGCCAGAGTCCGCGAATTGAGTTTACAATTTATGCCACACTTTGCCAACTCAAAGGATTGTTGGCAACGACACCAAGGATAATAAGCGCGGGGGAATATAATTCTGTGTTTAATAAACACAAAGGGTAGAGGCGTTGAAACGTTATATTTAATAGAGATTTATTATTGCCGAGAGGCATTCAGGCAACAGGAGAACAGTTCAAAGTTTCGCTACTCATAAATTAGTCTGGGGAACAAAGATAATCAAAGCGATAAACATCATTTAAATCTCAAAGTAAAGCTGTTAAAAGAACATAGATTATCGAGGATACTATAATAAATTACAATAATAAAGGGGATAGATTGGTAAAAAGATAGAAAGAAAATGGAAAACTATAAAATACAATACAAAATTGCAACTATATTTACTTTAAATATTTACTACAAATAAAAGAACTTTCCTCAGCTAATAATAATATAAATTTCTTATAGGTTACCTTGATTCCTTCTTTTCAATAATTCTCCCATAAATTACCTGACCAAAACCTCAATTCCTTTGGGTCTTCAGCAAAGTTCTTGGACAACCGCAAACCGCAAGATTTGTGTGAGAAATTCCCGGCTGCCTGTGGCAGGAATTATAATTCCCAATCCTGCTAGACAATGAAAACCCAGGGCATGTCGGAAATTAGCATAGTTTTTCGGGGCTGGCCAAAAGTTTTCTGATGTTTTTGCCAATTTCCGTCAACAATTTACGGCCCTGTAAAAAAAAATGGTATATATAAAGAACGGACGACGGAACGAAATAGGCAAAACAATCCGTGGTCGAAAAGTTTTCACCGAGCGTAACTTTAAAGGCCACCTTCGTCGCCTTCATTTCCATTTCCTTCTGCCAACTGCCAATGGATATGCACATATATATGTTATAGCAAATATCGGCTTCTGAGGGGGCATCGAGGGCGCTTAATTTATTGATTTGGCCGGCCCGCAGATAGACAAACTTCGGGTGCCAAAGGGTGCCAAGTGGGTGTGTGTGCAAATTTATATGTTTGTCCTAAATGGCAGTCGAAGGGCTTAACGAGAACATCGAAATCAGCCCACAAATGTGCGCTTAATTGAACTTTGAACCGGGCACACAGATCGAAATCGATTTGAATCGGATTGCAGGGGGGGAAATGGAATTTAAACATGGACTAAATAAACCCTCTGAGGAGCCTAAGTAAATTTAACTGAAAAATCTTCTTTTCCCCCTTCGAAAGTGTTGTGTTCTCTGTATTCTCTCTGCAGCTTGTGTGTGTTCTCAGGTCCTTTGTGTTGCTTGTTTTGTCCTCTCCTTTTTGATAAATGTCCGGCAGGAGGCAGCCAAAAACAAGCACATAAATCACACGCATGTGTGGATAAGACGGTCGGGCGGCCGGGGTACAGCAGGGACTTTGGACTGGGGACTGGGGACTGGGACTGGGACTTGGACTTGATATATCCCCAGTCCAACCAAGTAGTTAAAGTTTGCCGGCCTGGCCACACTCAAACATATGCGAGTGACAAGCCAAAGCCTGCCAAATCTCCTTCTGTGTTGCTTACAGGCAGAGAAATCTATAAAATGTATAGAAAACGTTATGAATATGTGAAATTTATTAAATGGGGGTTTAAAAGAAGGCAAAGAAATATTTTATGGGTTTAAAAATCAGCTTACAGGAAGAGAAAAGCTATGAAATAATTGTAAAATCAATTAAAAAGGCTCTTGAAAACTGGAAACTGTTTATAAAATATTTAGTAGGCAAGATATAAAATATTTAGGCTTTAAAATACTTAAACCCCTTGCAAATATCATAAAATTCTAATTTAAAAAGCCCCTATTCCTCTCTTTTAAGTCCTTTTCGCTCAACTAAAATATTTTCCAAATGGCTAAACATTTTCTACCGTGTCCTTGTTGCTCCCAAACACCGCTTCCCTTCACACCCATCAGGTTGTTTCCATGTAGATAGATGTTATTAAATTTGTTGCCCGGCACAGGGAGCCAGGAGAGACAACCACAAAATAGAAAAGCCAGCATAGCAGCGGATGGAGGAGAGATTGTAGCGAAAAGCCAATTGATTTCAACTGAACCAACAACAACAGCCTCAAACTCAACTCGAACCAAGCTGAGCGTAGCTGCAGCCACAAACACAGAACAGAGTTAAATCCATAACCAGAAATCCAAGCGAATGCCGTCAGAGTCAGTCAGTCAGTCAGTCAGTCAGTGAGGCAGGCAAACAATGCCCCAGCCTGGCCACATGTCTCTGTGTCCGTCTCTTTCTGCGGGGTTCAGGCTATCTCTCTCTCTCTGGCGTGACCACAAATGCCCGAAATTTATGCCAATATTTGCATTCAATGCCCAAAAATAAACCGTAAAATGGTAGCTGGCCGGCAGAGAGATGGCCCAAAAAGTGAGATGGAAAAACAGAGAGGGATGGAATGGTGGTGGAAAGCAGCATGCTTTTAGGCCTTGTGCTGAAAATTTCATATTTATGGCTGCTGCAGTAGCAGCAGCAGCAGCACCAGCCGAGGGTGTTGGTATTTGTGCATTGAGTGCAATAATTCAATTGCACACCTCCGCTGGCAAAGCTGGAAAAGTGGAGAAGGAGGAGGAGGAGGAAGAGGAGCTGGCCAGCAGTCCTTCTGGTCAGCAGTTAATGCCCCGGAATGCCAGCCGTTTAAAGCGCTCGACTAAGCAGCCAAGGCAGCCAGCAAGGATATAGGATTAAAGCCTTGCCAGTGATATTACTCAGCCTCGGAGTTGGGCATAATTGGATTTGTTTAGCTGTCAATATTATGTCAGAAATCAACATGACCCCCTACATGAGGGGGCTGGACAGGAAGACAGCTAGATGGATGGATGGATAGACAGATGGGATTGATATATAGATAGACATCCGATATGGAGTCAGGCGATGTTACTCGCTCGCTCGCTATTAACTGCCAGCGACGCCAAACAATCGCTAGCCAAATGACACGAACTTCTCAAAGGGGGCGTTGGTGGTGTGGGGGCGTGGCCCACATGCAAACAAGCCCTTACAGAATTGCACAGAAATGGCAATCAAAAAATTTGACAACAATCGCAGAGGCAGGGAGAGAACTGAACTGAAGGAAGGAGAAGCAAACAGAAGCGGCTGCAGCTGACAGAAGATCGAAGAGGAAAGGATAGAGGATAGAGGAGATGGGAGATGGGAGATGTGGAACAGGAGAAGGATATAGACGGATTTCCTTAAAGGACACTCTAGTCAAGAGCCCTCATTCTGTGTGACTACTCCTTCTTCCATTGGCAAAATCCCCTCCTCGAGGCCATCTCATGTTGCCTAATGCCATCATTGGCTCTTTCTGTTTCAATTATAAGACCGCCCTCACTTTCTCACACTCTGCTCAAGTGTTTAAGTTTGGGCTTATAACTACGGCAAAGAACACTTTCAGCACTCGAAATACGAAAGGCAGGCACCAAGGCTGCTCATTAAATTGTATGCACTGGGGGAAATAAGGGGGGATTTATAGGAACTTAAAAAGTTTAAGGTTTACATTTTATTTACAGGGTTTTTTATATATTCATTGATTTATTTTCAAGATTTGAAGCTTTAAATATGGGTTTATGTGATTCTATATGTTTCTCAAGCTTAAGTTCATGGAATTCTGCTCCTTAATGCATTCCTGGCAGCCTTCTACGAGTCCTGCACAGGCTTAAAGGAAGAAAAAAGGCAGAAGACTGGGAATAACCTTTTCTGCTTCTACTAGAAAATCAGCAAAATGATCTGTCTAGGATTATTGCACTGCTATAGAGTAAGTTCCTATATCCTCTCAAGAAACTGAAACTTGAACAGCTTGTTCCACCTTAAAATAATTCAAGAATTGAAAATACTTAATATTATTATTTTATATGACAAAAAATACCATCTTAAATCTATGCCAAAATATTTTCCTCTCTGCACGCACATTTCTCCAAAACAAAAAAAAAAACTGTGTTAATAAAGTATTTGCTCACTCGAGTGCAACCAGCAAACACTCGCAAAGTGCGGTTGCCAAAGGGATGCCAGGCGGGGTTGACTTTTGTAATCAGCAGGCGAGGATGCATCTGCTACAGCTCCTGGTCTGGCAGCCGCTTCCCTTCAACCAATTCCACCTCCTCCTGGATGTTGTTGATGCGAAGCTCTGAGCAGCACAAATATTCCGGCCCCGGCTGACTGACATCCGTACTCAAAAACCCCGCTTCACCCGCTCCACAGCCGCACAGACGGATTCGAGTTAAGTGCCTGACTTGGCACTGTCATAATTTACATATGCCAAACGGCTGTGAGAAGGGTTAACTGGGTTACACACGGAGCCTGTGCGAATATCCTTGCCTTGCCTGTCATGTTGTCCTTGCAGCAAATGCACTGGCAATGGCACTGGCACTGGCACTGGCACTGGCAGTTGCAGGTGCTCCTTTGTTCGGGGCTTTATTTATATGAGTGATTAGCCAGTGGGAGTTGGGAGAGAGAAGAGCTGGTAGCTGCTTGCTTCTACCTTCTGTTTATTTATTAGTGCAAGGTGTTGTTTGTGTGCTCCTCCGGCTGCTGCTGCTGCTGCTGCTGCTGCCTGACTATTTGACTGTCTGCTGTTTGTGGCAGACAAATATCAAGCGAGATGTGGCTGCCACACGTGTCTCAGCTCTAATATACACTGTAGCTGGTAGCTACTTGCAGGCATCATAAATTAAAGCCATCAATTGTGTAAGAAAATTGTTGAGATACTTTTGGTAAAATATTTAGGCAAAGGATGTGTATAATTAAAAGCAGACTTTGAATTATAAATTGCTTTAGCTTAAGGAAATATGTCCTATATAAATTAAGCTCAAATTGCTATTGATTTTCATAGAAAACTAGGCTTAATTCCTTTTGTTTCTATTTAAATTAAATTCTATCTGATTAATGCAACTCCCAAAGCAACTCTCATTCAATTTAAGGCAACTCAACATCAAGTTATAGCCATTACCTGCTACGATTGGCATAAAATATATGTCTGCCAAAAACTCCTGGAGAGTTGCAACCGCAACGCTGTCGCTTCATTCAATATCGTTTGCAACTTGTGCCGCTAGAGACTTGCCTTTTTTTTTTTTTAGCTTTCTTTCCTTCTTTCAAATTTTCAAATGCCGCACACGTCGCGGCTGGCGGGTAATTGAGTTGGAAAAATGTTGTTGACGCCGTGCCCATCCATACAGTGCATCTGCATCCTGACTGCCTGACTGCCTAGCTGGTGACTCCTGCCTGCTGCCTCCTGACTCTGCTGCTGCTGCTGCTGATGCTGCTGCTGCTGGTGGTTCTGCAATTTCTACTGCGACATGTTGCGACAATTGCATCTGCATCTGCATCTGCATCGGTAGCCCCGCAGTCGTACATATCCGCATCCGCATCGTCGCCTCTGCTGCTGATGCCATTTTGCATAATATTACGTCGAAGTCCTTTTGGGGGCGCCCCAGCGAAATTTCGCCGAATTTTTTCCGCTCCCTCCATATATACATATATATATATATTTTTTTTTTTTGCTTGTGCTCTTTGGAACATGTGCGCAAACATTTAAATCAATTGTGTTCCAATCTCCAGCGGGCATAGCCAAAGGGGGAGTTGGGTTTCTCGTTGGGTTTTTGCAATTGTTATGTAAAATACGAGCACGCTCGGCGAATCAACAACGCGAGCTGTCAGAGGATGCAAAACATTTTCGAGGCGACGGCGACGACTCCTGCTGGGATCGGGTCTCCATTTGACTCGATGCGCCTGGATTGCATTATGTAAATAATTCCATATCGAGAGAAGTTTTCAATTTGGGCTTAAGGCGCTCTCCTTGGCCAGGGCCGTAGCCGGTGCCGGGGCCTTGTGCCTATTTTATTTTTTGCTGTAATATTTTTTCATTCGTGCCACTCGCAAGTTGGCAAGGTGCACGTTTTCTCACACCGCCGAAGGTCGGTGTTGCACACTGACAAAGGGGAGAAGGAGGGGCTTTGGAAAAGCGCCCGTGGAAAAGTTTGCTTCTTTTTTTTTTTTTTTTGCTTTTGCAGCGGCTTAGAGCCAGGCCAAGCGAAAGCAAACCAAAGTCGTGCACTTGGAAGCCAATAAAGCGGAAAAATATTACAAGTACACTCTGCCCTTCTGCGTAGAAATTTATTTATGCAAATGGCGGTCTAGTTATAACGCTTTGCTATTTCAATTATTAAAATTATTATTATCTACACAGCATTTACTGATTTTTACAGACACTGGCCAAAGGGGCTAAATATTTTATTATCTCTCTCTCTCTTGGCTCTCTTGGCAATTAATTTTAATTAGCCAACAATTCGCAGTAAAAGTTTTATCAGCCAGAGTTACCAGTAACCAGTAACCAGTAACCAGAGTTACCAGTTTTGTGCGAGACTAATTACAAAATGCGTGTACTTTTCTCATAATAGTTTTCTGGCTTTTAATGGCCAACATTTAATGAGCCAACTACACGTGCTGGCCTGAAGAGCATGTTCTCGGGGCATTCGCAGGTATTTTCAAGTATTTGCCACTTTTGGCTTTTAATGGCTTTTGTTGGCCAAGTCAGAGCGAGAATTGATCTCACCTGCGAAACGCATCCTTAAGTGACACATAATTTACCGCTTAATCAGCTGCAACTTTTCCACGCCACTTCAAATGGCTTAAGTTTTTAGCCCTGCTAAAATCCAACCCAACCAACGAAAAGTCAGACCCTGAATATCTACCAGAAACATGCAACGAGGAAAATTAAAAGCATACTTTCGGCGACTGGCAACCGCACGACAATGCAATAAAAGTAAACTTGCTCCACGAGTTGCAAGTTGCCGGGTTGCAAGTTGCCAGTTGCCAGTTGCTGTACTCGTACAAGACAAACAATTGAGCAACTCATTGAGGAAGAAAATCAAAATGCAGTGATAAAAACCAATTGAAAACAAGGGCACAAGACAAAGACAAGAGCCAAACTTGTTTGTCCCCTTGTATATTGAATGTTTATTTGCATGCGACAGGAGCGCCCTACATTTATACTCATTCTACTTTATATATAATATATATATATATATCCGTATATAGTGGCAGTACGTGTGCTGGGAAAGTTAGTTTGGGGGAAAAAGCTAGAAGAGGAGAGCAACCGGGGTTAAACGCGTTCTTAATATCACATAAAAAATAGAAGCGTAACAAAGTTAAACAAAACTTTTGCTGCAACCAAACTTTTGAGTTGAGTTGCCCCACCACCACCACCACCGAAGGGAATTTCGGAGGGAAGGCCAAAGCAGAGAGCTTTAGAGGGTTAAAGAGCTGACTTCAAATTCAAAATGGCCACCAATTTTCTGGGCTTAAAGCCATACACACGCAATGTGGCACTTTAATTGACTTTTTGGGGCAAAAGGAAATGCGAACAGAAGGCCCAATATCGAATTACGAGTACAGACCCCCCTCTTCTGTGATTATTCAATATATTTTGGTAGATTGAGAGGGGTTTAGGGGGGGCTATGAGACCCACTTAATCCTCCGGGGAGCTGTTTCTGCGGCTGTCCTGCGAATTATGACGGAATTCCAGTCGCTCACCTTATGCATGCCATCAAATATTTACCTGTTCCCGCACCGGCAATTCCCACAGCCTCTGGGACTCCATAAAAACCATGAGGGAACATTAGGCCTGCTTTAACCTTCATCCCCTCCCCGATCCCTTGCCGCTTTTTGTACGTATTTTCTGCGTATTTATTCTTTGGCTAATGTGTGTGTGGTTGTGTGGGTGCTTGGGTGTGCGAGTGCGAGTGTGCTGCATTGCTGAACACTTGTTGAAGGCGCTAGCTGGCTTTTTAATTGCTTCGCCGCCTCGTTTTGCCGCCCATTCATTTGAATTACGCGGCGTTACAGTCATTACCATAGAGATAAGGTGACCAAGCTAATATTGAATAATTAAAATAAATATTTAATAAGCAGGTTTATTAGGCAGCAAACTAGACAGTGAGATCTTTATGGAAACAATAAATAATAATAGAAAATAATAATATATAATATGGATATAGGAATATATTTATTGAGTTATAAAAAGAAGCTCTGTTTAGGGTGCTATAAAGATCAAAAAGGAATTTTAAAACCTTTAAAAATATTTCTTTAATGATAATAAAAAGGTTTTTAGATTGGTATTGTTTAGATAAACTCTAATGATAATCTGAATAAAATAAGGAAAAAAATAATTATTTAATAGAAAAAGTATTTATTTAAGCATTAAAACTTGTATTACATTTATAAAACATTTTAAAGCCTTTATTTAATTAATTAATATTCCAGTTTTACTTGCAAATATTCCTAATTATAATTATTCTATAATAATTTTATTATTTAGCACTTTCTTTCATTAATTTCTCATTTATTTAAATGCGTAAACCTATTATTTTGTCACTTTCTGTCCTTGCTGACATAAAAGAAAGCCAAGAGTGAAAAAAAGGCGTGAGAAACAGGGGAGAAAAAGTGCAAGGGGCGTTGCGCCAAATGTCAACAATAATTTTTAATTAAGATTTGTTTTCGTTTTTCATATTAGAGTGAATCCAGGCTTACTTCCCACCCCAAACCAAGCTGCCACATGAAGCAGCATAAAACACACTCCTACACACACACACACTGACAGAAAAAAAGTGGCAGCCTTGGCTGGGCGAGGAGTTAATTTGAATTTTATAGCAGTCAAGTTGTGTAATTTGAGCAAACGTACATAACGTATACGTATTACGTATACGACGCGATGTACGAGTACAACTGGAGGCGTAAGCGCTACACATGTTGCAACTTGGGCGTAGAGGGGGGGCGTGGCAAGTCATGTGAGTGGATTTTGTGCAGAATATTTCCCAGCCTTTTTCGAACAATTTGTTCCCCTCGCCAACTGACTGACTGACGGATGAAAATGAGAAAGAGAACGAGAACGAGAACGAGAACGAGAACTCGGCTAGAGAAAAGTTTTTCAATTTCTTCAACTGCATTCTAAGGGGGGAAAAGTGGGGTGTGCAGTGTGTGTGTGTGTGTGTTTGCTCGGCTTGGCTACAAGTTAATCTGGCCAGAGACTCAACTTTGCCATCTGTCTTGCGGAAGAGAAGTGCAGCAGTAGCAGCAGCAGAGGCGCAGAATGTGGAATCAGTTCATTTCCCTGGCAAAAAAAAAAAGAAGAATGAGTGAAAAAATAAGAACTTTTCCCTCCCTCTATGCGCACACTGCATTTCTCTTCGTTATATTTTTTTTTTTTGCCGCAGCAAACTTCTAATTTCGTTACAAATTACACATGTAATGCATATGTAGCAGAGAAAGCAAGAGGAGGAGCAGCATAGGCAGGACGTATGTACGTCCTGTTCTGTGTCTGCACAATTTATTAGCTGCAAATGGCCGTCTCAAGGATTGCTGCCCTTATCTTTTGGCCTCCGGGAGCCTCTTTTTGGGGGGCTCAATTACAAGCCAAGTTTATCCGGCTGCCAATAAGCTCAAGTTTATGGTAGCAGCTCTGCAGTTTTGCAGCTCTCTCGACAATTAAGTTAAGCCACCCAAAAGAATGTTGCTTGAAGAGAAGTTTTCTTTCTTTTTTTTTTTGGATTTTCGCTAAGAGTGTGTATGAGTTTCTGTGTTTGTGGAGTGTGCGAAAATTGAATATTTCGCATGCCACATAAATTGAAAGGAATGCCCAACTGCAGCAGGCAGCAGTCGGCAGTCGGCAGTCGGCAGTCGGCAGTCTGCTTATTAAATTATGTCGCTGCAGCCGGCAAAACTTTCCTCTTGGCCATATTAAAATTGTTGGCAATCTCTTGCCAGTTGCCTCTGTGCCTTGAACCCCTCTCCTTTACTCCCCTCTTTACTCCAAATGGCTTTGCAGCAATTATTTCATTATGTGTGAGAAGGAGGCCTCGGCGTAAAGCAAACTACAGATTCCACGGATTCCTTACAGATTCGTTTCTCGTTTCGTTTCGTTTTGCTTGGATTTCTTTTGAAATTATGCACTCGAAAACTTGTACCAACTTCTTGCCATTTACTTTTCCTTGAATTTTCCAAAAAAAAAAAAAGGCAGACAAAGAGAGGCGTTGACTACGCTTCATTGTTATTATCATAATTGCAAGGAAAGGAAACTAACAGCAAAGTAAAAGGGGGAAAAGGCGCAAGATTGGAGGCGCCGCTTGCTGGCGACAGTTTTTCCGGACATGGACACGAACTAAGCGCCTTATTTGGCCAAGTCAGTTTTAATTAGTGCAAGCCCCTGTAAACTGTGTTGGCTCCATTAATTTCACCATCGCCAGCACGTGTCTCCTGGCGTTTTATCCCGACTTCTGAGCTGGTGGATTGTGGATATTCTCCCTCACGCATCATTAAACGGGCCCCCGAGCGAAGAACACGCAAATTAAAGTGCCATATAATTTGCCAACGCCCAGGCAACACAAGAACAAACCCAAAAGAAGAGAAAATCAACAGAAAAAAAGAACGCATAAAAAAGCCCAGTGGCCCAAGAGTAAACAGGCCCCGGGCTTGTGTTTTTCCTTGGCCCCTCGCCGGATGTGAGTGATTATAAATAAGAGATTCCGCAGGCCCTTGCCACGCTTGGTTTATTTCCAACTTCATTGATTGTATCAAATGGCTCGCTAAATGTTGACTCCCAGCGAGCGAAGGAGCAGCGCTTTGTCTCGCCGAGGCACCAGCGGAAACGGAAATGTCCAGCGCCCCGAGGGGCGTGGCGTGGCGTGGCGGATTTATAGAACTATACTATAAGTAGCAGCTGCATTGGATTCAGCTGCTCTTTGAGGCGTCCAGAACCTGTCATTCTAACACGCCTCCTCGCTGGCTGCCACAAGTTGCGTGCCACGCACAACCAACACTTGCCACTTGGCTTTCCGAGTTCTGAATTTTGGTTGCCTTTAGGCTTTCGGCAACGGAAGTGCGTGTGGCATGACGCGGCCCGAAACTTGGCCTCACGAAATTATGGCCGAAACGGCAATTTGCATATTACCGGTCCAGAGATGGACCTTTGAGCCTGCACGGACATCAATCAGTAGGGGTGGAGATATTGAAATCAAGGCTGATAGCCTGGGAAATTCTAAAGGAAGATAGCATAAAAGCTTACGGAAATTGATGGGATTTTTATTCCTAATAATTTGTTAATATTTTTATTTATTTTTATATTTTTGTAACGTTTGAAAAGATTAATTTTAATTGAATTATTATTATTTTTCTTAGATTTAAATAAGCTTAGCTAACCAAGGATTTTCCTTAACAGTTTTGGCAGTAATGTTCTTTTACCACCTTCATTTAATATTCCTTAAATAATTAAAAATATTTAATTACCAGCTTATAGATACTTTCCTGAAATACCTCCACTTTAATGCTTTATTCAGTTATATTATTATCGATCTCTGCCTGAATCAAAGCTTTGAAAATCAACAATTTTTTTCACACATCATATATAAATTTTTTTTAAACTTTTTTCTCAAAGAACAAACACGAATGAACCGCCGGGGCTTGGCACATATCCATCATAAGGCCACTGGTATCAATCGCAGCCATTTTGAGGGGCTGACTTGCGGGGCGTGGCCGGGTGATAGACACACGGCATTAAAATTACTGACAGCTACAATTTATTATCAATCGGCAAACAAAGAGTTCGAATTGAAGCTCACGTAATACGTTTAAATCAATTGCGGAAATCCAATGGAAATGTAATCCCGCAGAGCAGAGCAGAGCAGAGCGAGGAGTCTCCTCCTCCATTGATGAATTCGCAAAACAATTAGAATTTCAAATGAGGACGGGGAGCGAAAAGGATAAAGCGAGGTGAAAATGCTCGATGCTGCTGGGGGACGACACAGTGTCAAGGCAGCAAATGTATTCATTTCCACTTTGCAGCTTGGATATTTATTGCATATTTAATGAGTTTAAACTCAGACAGAAAATGAAATGCAATGCAATTTGCGAGCGAGTCTGTGTGTGTCGTCTCTACCACTTTCCTGCTCCTGCTCCTGCTCCTGCTCCTCCTTTCCATCGCAGCACATTGGGTGATTTCCTGTTTGCGGCCAGCAATTGATTTGTTTGCAATTTAGATCCGAATTCGATTCGAATCGAAAGCCTGCTGGGAAATTAGTTCAATTGTTTGTGTTGCCAGGATAATGCAGAGAGCGAGAGACCTGCAGGAGGACCTAGGCTGCAATCTGGCTCAAACTCAGTGCACAAGTCAGTTGGGCAGCTTTAAGTTAACATTGCGTATACGACGCCGCCACGTATGGGCCCCCGCTCATAAATAACAAAATCGCATTAATTTAAAACTCATTTCGTGAATAAACACAGACACACAGTAGGAGGGTGGCACAAGCAGGAGCAGTAGCCGGTCCTTTGGGGGTAAAACCAGTGTCCACTGCACGCGTGGTGCATCGGCAAACTGCATTTTAAATTAAAATTAAAAGTTACTTGCTCCCATTATCGCCCAGCGGCGAGGACAGCGGCCAGCGGCCCGAAAGGACGTGAGAGCTTGCGCGTCCTGCGCGGCCGAGGCGATAAATAATAAATATTGTGCACGCATACAATTATGCTGGTTTTTTTTTGCTCGCTCGCTCGCTCGCTCGCTGTGGCCACACTCTTATCCTTATTACTGGGAACTGGGAACTGGCAAGTCCTGCGACTGTGGCCAGGTGCAAATATCTAAAAACAATGCCATGATTTATGCATATGCCCTCGTATGCCGTCATATATTAAGCAATATTTTCCTTGCATATTGTTCAATGAAACATGCATAATCGGTGTGTGCGATGGTTCAACGCTGCGTATGCGTTATATTCGCACAAATGCTCACACCTTTTTGGGCAAACACACACACACACACACACACACACACACACACACTCTTCACCGCACTTAATTGAATTTTAATTTCACAGAATCGGCATCGTCGTCGCATTGTGATTGATTTTTAATTAAAATATTTATTTATTTGTAATTAAGTTGATTGACTTTTCGATGGGTGACCGCAACAAAAGCATCTGCTTTTGCTTAATGCGATGCCTGTAATCACTGAATATATTCCACTAATTTCCGTTTATCCATCACTCTGATATTTGCAGATAAGCTGAAGGAGGAAGGAGCCTGAGGGATAAAGCATAAAGGATACTGGATACTCTGTGAGGTAAGGACAAACAATCATTAATATCAATTTGACTTCGTTTCTGTGATTTCGAGAAGGACTCCTTCTGTTTATGACTGCTGCAGGGACACACGTAAATTATTTATTTACTTCATTTACTGGCCTGCGGCAGATGCTGCTCCTGTTGGGAGTATCTCTCTCCTTCTCTCGTTTCGATATTCCCAAAGAATAAACAATAAATTAAATTACCACATTTGATTGCCGGGCTCAAAACAATTTTGATATTCCCCATGAGTCCCCCTTGGGGTCTTCTGTTTCTGTTTCTGCTTTTGTTCCTGCTCCTGTTCCTGTCATACTTCCACTGTGTGATTGCTAAATGACTAAATGAATGTATTATGTATGGGCAGCAGGACGAAATTGATTTTTAAGTTACGAGCATACGCATTTATTCGGCAATTGGAATAACCGATTCTCGATTCTCGCCTGCCAATGTCAGGGAATTGCAATTCCATTTCATGCATCCTCCTCCTCCTCAAGGATGTTATGTCCTGAGATTTATGGGCAAACGCACAAAAAGCGTTCATTGAAAACACATTTTCCACCAACCACCAACCGCTCCCTGGGACACTGGCCCTTATTCCTTACCCTCCTTCCTTTCCTTCCATTTCGAATTGCAAATTCAATAAAGCATTATATAATATGGCCAAGACCGGAGACGCTGTCGGAGACGAAGGACCCCGCACACTCACTCACACGTGGTGCCTGGTGCCTGCCCCGAGATGCGAGTGCAATAATTTACAACATTTTAATCGAATTAGACGCAGCCCCTTCTTCTTTTAGACACTGAAGAAGGCCAAAAGAAGACGGAGAAGCGGTTCGAAATGGTTGGAAATGGTCACTGGCCAAGAAGCAAAATGCATTTTAAGTGCCGCAGCCTGGCAGAACTTTGGCACTTGGCAGCACAATGTGCCACCGGCAGCGGAAAGACAAAAAGAATGGCACACCCCGTAGCCAAAGGGAATCGCACTTGAACATGTGCCAGCAAATCTCCGCCAGTTGCAGGCAGGAGACGGTGACGGAGAAGGAGACGGAGACCCCTTTGCCATCTCATCTTTGCCAGCAAACGAAATGAAAAACCATTTAAGACTTTGGCCAAGAGAGATACCCGTAATTATCGAACTACATAACACACAAAAAAAAAGGTTAAAAGCTTTAACTAGAAATTGATTTTTAAAGAAGAGAAGATAGCTTGAATGTTATTTTATTTTCTAATGCATAAAACTTTTAGTTAACGAAGTCGAAGGTGCTTGATTCTGCTAAAGTTCCTTGCTTCTTTTTAATATTTTTAATGCTCTGAAAAATCAATCCCAACATATCACAAGCTTGCTCGAATTTAAAGATTATTTCTTTTTATTTTCCGGCTTTTTAAATCCCTAATTTTGTTATCTACTTACCATAAAAGTAATGACATGAACTATTGTTGTTTTTGACTCCATAAAAAATGTCTGCTCTCTGGCTTATTTGTTTTCCACACATATATGACTCTCTTGACATGACTAAATTTCATTTTTAGCGAGTTCTGTGATGTAAATGACTTGTTTTATGTTTAAACTACTTGATTGTTATTCGTCTGTGAAGTGGAAGAGTACTCTTTGGAAGTTATTTGCACTCCGTTCTCACGGCTCAGCATCTAGGGGTTCCTGTCATAAAATCCCTTACCCAAAGCAGCTTCCGTTTTCTCTATTTTTTCTCGGGTTTCCCCCTCTTTTTCCTCTAGTTTTTCCCTCTTCTTTCTTGTTTAATTTTAAACATTTGATTTCGTTCCACATGCAGCAGGCAACGTGAGTGCAACGGGCGAAGTAGAATTGTCATAAATTCCAGGCAATAAATTTCTATTTGTTTTATTTCGCCATTTCTATGTATTTTTTTTTGTGTTGTGTGTGTTGCTGGAGCCGACTCTATGTAGGAGCCAAAGCTATACGTTTTTTTTTTTCGTCCTTCTCCGATTTTTCCGCCGCCATTTTCCCTCAGCGAAGCGTGCAAAAATAAAAATGCTGTTTCTTGCCTTGGATTTGCGTTGACTTTTTATTCCCTGAAAGCTGGCTGACTACTGGCTCGCTTTCAGTGTCAAGTCGCAGCTGCAATTTCCTAGCAGCTATCCCTGGTAGAATCCCTGGCAAGTTAGTTATGCAGTTGGCCAAAATGGTAGCAGCTTCTCTCAGCTCCCTGAAGAATGATAATGATGGGGGATTTCTTCTGTGTGTCGTGTCTCGGGGCGCTAATAACTTTTGTCTTCTCTCTTTCTCTCGGCCAAAAGGAAAATCGATGGAGCTCGTGATTGGTTGGCTGGCAGGCCCCAAGGCCTGTCACAAAATCCGCTAAGCACCCGGAACCCAACCCCAACATATGACATGTAATGAGCTCGAAAGCTGAAAATCTGAAATCTGAAGGCTGATAGCTGTTGGCTGTTGGCTGTTGGCTGTTGGCTGAAAGCTGAGTGCTGTCTTTAAGTTTTGCATAGTTTATCGAGTCTCTGGAATTTGGCTGATTCCATTAGCCTCCTTTGCCTGTGTCGCCGCTGTTATTGCATTAACCCATGGCTGCCCAACCGGGAAAGTATGCTATGGGAATTACAATTTGCGTGTCTGCCGCCGTAGTAGTATAGTAAGTTGCAGTTTCTGTTGCCGCTGAATGACATGCAAACGTTGCATTATGAATGTTATTATAAAATCTCGCCTGGCTAGCAAAGAGAGGGGTTTTGGAGGGGTGTCCTGCAGGTTCAGCGGTGTGTGTGTGTATGCATTTAAACGACTCTATTTACCACAAAATGGCTGCCAAACAACAACATGCCAGCAAACAATGAACGATAATAATAATGACACAACAGCAACAACAGGGCTAGCAAAGGCGCACAGAGAGAGAAATTTTAGGGCAACAAATTTAATAGAAAAATAAAAATTACCATAAAATTAAATAATTTAAACTTGGAACTAGTTTTAAAAATTGTATAAAATATATTTCCTACTTTAAAGATCTTCCTTAACTTGTATTTATGATTTTTCAATTTTGAAATCACTTTTCTTATAAGTTTTACTTGCTTTTCCCTCACTTATCTCTATTTAATTACGTTTCTCTCTAATAAACCCCCCTTTTTCGAGTGTAGCTATAACAGCAGCAGCTGAAAAGGCAAATGTTGTAATGGCCAGCTGAAAAATACACTCTAGTGGGAGTTACGAGTGCCAGTCCTTTCCTCTCTCCCACTCTCCCACTCCCTTTGAATGTGTGTGCACTTTGCAGCTATTTAAAATTTAAATAATAGCAGAATACAACACAAAATAAAAGAAAAAACAAGAGGGAGAGCCAGAGAGAACCGCACGGAATAATAATAAATCATGGCAAATATATATTTTCATACGCACATGTGTGTGTGTTTCTATATATACACACATATATAGTGAGGCAGCAGCATTGTTGGCAGCGTTTTGCCATTTGGGCCAATGTTTTGGCCTGCTCTGGCGCCGCGTGTTGATTTAATAGTCGTGGTCACAGGCATTATGGCATGCTCATGATTGCCCCGAAAATACGTGACCCCGTAGCTCCCCTATATAGCACATTGTTCCGGCTTGTTCCGTTTTTTTTTTTTTTTATGCAAATTTCCCTGCAAAACTGCCATTATTTATTGTGTATTTAAACAGATTACGTGTAAGGTAAAGGGAGGGGGCAGCAGAAGGAGTCAAGAGCACATCCTTTGGCAAATTGAAAAGGCCAAGAGCAGCTAGCAGCAGGCGAGAAGTGATGGCTTTGATTATGAGATGGCAGCCAACCAAGACGCCAACATCTGTAAGCCGGTGTGTGCAAGTGTGCCATAAAAATTCAAATTCTTCTGAAAAACAGAGAAAGAGAAAAAAACCCGCGCTCATATGCTCCACAAATCTCGCTTAATTGTTGTTGCGGTTCTGCAATGAAATTTCATGCATTCTAATTTATGCAAATCTACACAGAGAGAGAGAGAGAGCGAAAGAGTGAGGTTAACAAAGGAGCGGCGGGGTTGCGCCTTCGGTTTTGTTTCGTTCTGCACTTGTGCATCAGTACAATGGCCAAACAATAAAGGGTAAGGGAATCAAAAATAAAGAAAAAAAGGGAAAGGAAAGCCAGCTCGAATAAAATGCAATGCCAAACAAATGCAAACCGAACGAAACGAAGCTCAGCTGAGGCGAAACACACAGTCAGGCAAGCAGCCAGCGCATCGGGCCACTTGGCGTATACGTAATTCGCATTTGGGCAACGGCAACACGAACAACAATTGCAATGGCTACGTGCCAGGAGCAGCAAGAGAGACAGGAGGGAGACGAGAGTGAGAGAGAGAGAGAGGGAGCCAGGAGGTAAACGGTATTAATGGCAGGACCTTCTTTTTGGCAGCAGTTGGCAAGCGTAACAGAAATAGCTGCAATGCGACTTTTTCGATTTTTGGCTGTTGATGTCTTTTGCTGTATATGTTGCACGTGCAATGTCTCTTACTGCTGCTGCTGCTGCTTCTCCTGCTGCTGCTGCTGCTGCTGCTTTGGCTCCTTTTCCCGCTCCCTTTTCCGCTTCTGCTTCCTGCTCCTTTTCCTATTCCTCCTGCATATATGCAGTACATACAAATCACTCGAAAAGAGTCTATGCAATGCTTCCCCTGTAAGTAATCGAATGCTAATGGAAAACTGTTGCTCACAAATATGCCAGCCAGCAATTTGTCGAAGACAGGCCATAAAAACTACAAGGGCCATTTAACTTATGAGTGGCAATGTAGGCGCCTACAGCTCACCTCCCCAAAAAAATATATAAAAAAAAGGACTTTCAGAAAGCGAATCAGTAGCAAAAAAACTAGAGAATCACAAGGATTCCCGGGCCAATTGCCAGCGGCGTCAGTGGCTGGTTGGCTGGCGTCGACGGGCTCTTCAGCGTCATCAACACATCGTGTACGTGACTTTGCTAACAAAAATTAACAATTTCATTAGTGGCCTCCGTTGCAGGACGCAGGCGGCAGGCTGAACACACTGGAAGCTGCTGGTTGCTGGTTGCCTGGGCTGAAGGATGGATGAAGAAGATGACGTAGTGTCAGCCGAGGCGAAGACGACAAAAAAAAATCACGAAAAGCAACAGCAGGACACTGGAAGAAATTAAAGAGTAACTATTAACTATTGGTGATGTATTGAACTTAGTTTCCTGATATTTTTTAAGATTTTTAGTAGCTTCTTTAAGAGGTTTACAAAAAAATTCATTTTAAAATATCAAAACACTTATTTTAAAGCCTTAAACTAAATGGAAACTATCAATTATTTTGGTAATAATAAGAAATATATTTTTAATTATTATTATTCATAAAAAATACCTTTAAATTTAGGCGGAAAAACTTAAAATATTATTTTAAAGTTTGCCTTAAAAGTAGAAAGAATATTTTATTAAAAATTTAGAGAAATATGACTTTTAGACTTTAAAAAATCAAATAAAATGTAAAGGTATTGCTTAGTTACTAATTATTCTTAATATTTCATTTCCCAATACCCCAAATATTAAATTTTAGTGACACTTTCCCTGCTGTGTAATCTAAAAGACAGAGAAAAAAATAGAAAAGAGCTGACGGGGAGCAAAAAAAATTGCTGCCACTTATCAAACAGACGCCCACACCCACACTCACTTCCTGTCTGTCTGTATTTGGTCCTCCATTCTGAGAGTGAGTGTGTGTGTTTGTGTCAAACTAACGAACCGCGTTGTCCTTACACGCCCCCTGCCTTGGCCCACCACCTCTGCAGTCATTTACAATACGTCTAAAAAGGCGCTGCGTGCCGTACGTGCATCAAGTGCGCTTCAAATGCACTTCATTGCCTCCGAGACACACACACAGGCACACACACTCGCCGGCAATTCACACCCACATATAGAGTGCTTAGGCTTTGTGCAGCACAAAGTAAATGAAATCGTGTAAGAGCAAAGAGGAGCAGCTGGAAGAAAGAAAAAAGAAAGCAGAAAGAAATGGGAAAAATCACAAGAAAACACACACACACTGAGAGAGAGCAGGGCAGCAGAGACATCAAAAAGCGCTGGCTCAGTTGCCGCCTGCCACCTTTTAGATATACACTCGTACTTACAGATACTCGTTCTTACAGATACCCGTACTTGCGGATACCCTTACTCACAGACACACAGATTCGCACACAATCAATTGCCTAAAGTAGTTTGTAAAATGGGATAAAGTTGCAGTAAACTGGGGATACCGCTGCAAAAGGATTCCCCGAGACGGTCTCTAATGAAAACGTAAAATCCAGCCGCACTTATCCCTCCCCCTCTCGATTTTCCCCAGCTGAATTTTCCAGCTTTATTTGCCCAAGATTTGTGAGCAAACATACATGGATTTCAGTTTGGGTTTTCCCAACGTCTTTACGGTTCGAGTTTTTGGTTCTTTTTGGTTTTTTTCTGGTTTTTTCTTGCGCCCGACTTGTTCTTTCTTATTATTTCGATTTACTCGTATCTGGTGAATCTCCTGTATCTGCTGGCTCCTTGCGAAAGGCACCGCACTGCAGTCATTTTACTCGAGACCCCCTTGGGCAATTTTAAGCTGCCTCCTTCGATACTGAATGTTGAATTCTTAGCCGTATTTTTTCCCCCCTTCTCTCCCTGAATTTTTCCTGATTTTCCCCGAGTGCGCTTGAAATTTTGAGGGCAGCCAAGTGAATCTGTCAAACGGCAAATACGAGTAAATAATAAAATCAAGTTGCCGGGCTGGTAATGTGCTCGAAATTGATTTTTTGTTGCGCCAGACAACAGTTTTTGGGGGAGAGAGACACAATGGGCAATGAGGAGGAAGGGGTTACTGGGCAAATATTTGGTCAAAAATTGCCAGGCAGGTGTTTGGGGGGGGGGAGCTTTGGGTTTGTTTGAACTCTTTAGCCAGGACGAGCAGGAGAGAGGGGAAAACAGTTTGTGAGCCTTTAAATTAGTTTGTGGGTTTTTATTTAAGGTAAAAAGAAGGAGACTTTAATACGAATTTAAATTAGTTTCATTCAAGGTAAAGAATGTCCTTTAAATATAACCAAAAAGTGGGATAGAGCTTAGACTTTTAAGCAGATTCTTTGGTAATTATTAAGAATATAACTTCTATGGTAGAATTATAACCTTCATCCTAGAGCTCTCTTGTTCTGTGTCCTTGCAAGCAATGCAAAGTGTTTCTCTCTATTTTTTTGGCAGGCCTGTGTCCTGACAGCTGAAATGCTCGCTGGAACGCAACGAAATCCCCTAAATCAATAAAAGTTTCGATGGCTTAATACCAAAACGGAAGCGGTGCTGGCAGCGGCGACGACAGTCGCTAAGTCGACGAAAATATGCCGCCATTCGGGGCCTCCTCGGAGGTACTCCATGCCGGGTGCTGGTTGCTATTATTGCATTCCCAGTGCACTACATTTTTTATTGACTTAGTTTCGAGTGGCAGCGGTGCCGCAAAGTTTGCAACTCTTCTTTTTTTTCTGGGGGGGGGCCATTATTGGGGGCTCTGCCTACTTTAGGCGTTGTCTGGCGATAGTTTTTTTTCGGCTTTGCGATTACAAATGAGATTTATACGGCCATTTCCGTGCCATTAGAGGAAGTGCAGGCATGCAGGGCAGGATCTCTGTGCCTAGTCGAGTGTGCAGCCATAAAGAAAACCGAGGGAAAACCCAAATGTAAAGGGGTTAAAAATACAAAAAAATAGACCAAGTATAACTTTTACACTCCTCTTGATCATATTTTCCCTTGGCCTTGTCGCATTAACCGACGCTTTTTCATTTACTTCCCTTCCGCAGGCCAACTTGTCAGCGAAGCGGCACGCCTAATGTCCTTTTGATAGGCTCTCCGACGCCTGGATGTGTCCACTGCAGCAGCGACGGCGGCGCCAGACCCTTGATAAATTATCATGTGAGGATGCAGATGCAGGATGCTGGCTTCTGGCTGCAGGAAGCTGGTTCCTGAACTGGAGGATGTCCTGGCAGCTGCAGCAAATGATGGTGGTGGTGCACTAGGAACTAACTGGCGAAAAAAACCGCTCACCTGCGACGATTTTTAATCTATTTTAAATGATTGTAATGGTACGGTGCGACCGGATGATGGTTCACAACGACCGTGTCCTTTCAACGGGTCGGTGGGACTTTCGTCCGTTTGTAACGCCATTTGTCAGCGATTTATCAGTGTCCCGGGATTATTTATGATGTCGCCTTAAACATACACCACTATATATTGTATATATATCTATGTATGTGTCGCATCTGCTGTCTATCGATAGTGGCATTAATTGATTTGTAATTGCATCCGGCGCATGAAATTAATGCTAAAACGATTGCTTCTGTTAATAAATTGTGATTGCCAGCTTTAAATACATGTATTTTAATATTTATTTATGTAAAATATATATATATATTTCATTTGAACAATCGATAATATCTTTTTGAATGGGATAACAACAAGCGAAACGTTTGTCTTCTGGGTCTCTGCGTGCACGAGAATAATAATAACAATAATATTTGATAAAGGGATAAAAACTAGGCGACTCTCTCTTTCTTTTTGTCTCTATCTCAATAACATTAACATGCTTGGTCTTTACAAATAGATAATTGTATAAATAATTTGACTATTGACTAGGGATAAATTTGTCGCATTTGCTTCGTGTGTTTCTCTTTGCTAATTATTGGCTAATGTTTATATTTGGATAGCATTTCATACGGAATGCAGCAGCGGAATAAATAAAACATCGAATGGATTGCACTGGGGGGGGGGGGGGGGGGAGAGCAGGGGAAGTGGGTTGGCGTCTAACTAACTTAGCACTACAATGGATGCACAAATTCATGAGACGGCGGCGAGATTCTTTTTGCTTTTTCTGCCGTTTTTTTTTTTGGATTGTTTAAATTTTAAAATTTTCAATTCGCCGCATTGTCGCCTTATTCACCACACTGGTGTGCAACTCGGCTAGCGTGGTGTTCTTAGCTACGGTCAAGTTTCTTCGATTGGCAAGAAAAAAGGAGCTTAGCTTAGCTGTCCTTCGGGACTCCTATGAGATGTAGAGCTCCACGCAGGAGTTGGTCACCAGGGGCGTAGCAGCAGCCACTCCGCCGGCACCTTGGCTGCCCGTCTTTAAGGGAGGCGCTGCTGGTGTAGCCGTTGCTTGGTTCGTGTCTATGCTAAGCAGCGTTTGAGATGTCGTAGCTCCTGCCTCCTGAGCTGATCCTGCTTCCCCTGTGGGCGTGGCCCCGTCATTCGTTCCGTTTACAGCAATGGCCGGCACGGATAGCTTGGATCCAGAGCCAGAAATAGAGCTAGAACTGGAGCTAGAGTTGGAGTTGGAGCTGCTGCCGGGAAATTGCTTGGCCCCCGGGACAAAGGACACCGCCGCCTTGGTGGGCGTGAGAATCAGGCCGGCTGTGGTGTGAGGAATGGCCACGCCAGGTGGTGATAGCGGCGAAGGCGGAAAGAAGTCCAGCGGGTACTGAAATAAGGGAGAAAGTTTGTTAATATTTTGTTTGAATGTTTAAAGTTTAAATGTTAAATAAATGTTAATTTTTTGACAAATCGAAGTTTAAAAAACTCATAATTAGGCCAAAAAAATCTCTAAATTCAATTCGGAAGCCGTTCTATGTTAGTTTTTATTAGATTAATAAATCTGCATACTAAATTTAAAATTAAAAAAAAATTAAAATTTTGTCCAATTTTTTGACCATTTTTACAATAAAAATTTATAAAATTTTGAAAAAATCAAAAAAAATGGTTTCTCTCAAATATAGTTAAGACTAAGCTAGATAGATTCTATTTTTGATGCTGATCAATAATATATATGATTTATATGGTCGGAAATGACTCCTTCGTAGCATTTCAAGCTTGTGAACCTACGAGTTTAGTGTAAAAATAAACAAAAATATTAACAAAGTAATAAAAATAAAACCTAATTAATTTCTGAAAACACTGCTCCTTTCTTTAGAATTTCCCATAGAATTCAAGGCTATCTTAGCTTCCGATTGATATCCATTTAATTTCGTATTATTTCCATCAATATGAAATGTCTTACCAAAGGTTGCGATGGCGAATGCGCTCCCGGCTGACTGAAGTAGGTTGTGGGCGAGACGGGCGGACTTGGATAGGGCCAGTAGACAAGTGGAGGCGGATAGAAGGCCGACGCCGGGTGGTGCGGATGCGAATGGGGATGGGCATGGTGCGGATGATGGTGCGATCGAGGCGTGGCCAGCAGCGGAGTGTGAGGAGGCGGTGGTGGTGGTCCCCCACCATAGGCGGGAAATGGAGCGCCAAAATGAGCACCCAAAACAGCTGCACCTAGAGGAGGAAAACAAAATAAATTCAATATTAATTTAAGATCAAGTTTCTCCAGGTCTCAAAGGGGAATCTCTAGCGAAGAGGATTTCTGAGGGAAATCTATAGGTAATTGGCAAAGGGTAATAGGTGTTGTGAGTATGACTTGACATATACAAGATATACAGGTATATATGCGGGAATAGTTCAGCAGATCCTTGGGTTCTTGCTTTCCTGAAACTCTTGATAGTTTATTTTTTTTCATTTCATTGGTTACTTTTCGGTTAGTTTGTGATCTTAACTCCGTAGCTAGTGGGGTTAGTCGGTGGGGTTTTTTTTTAGGTTTTAGGTTAGCAGGGGGCAAAATCGTATTCAATCACTCACCGTTTAGACATTGCAATGGTAGGAGAGACATTTATATATATATAATATAGTACTTGGTAGTTGGAACGAGTATCTTACCACCTCACCACCAGAGACCATGAAAACAGTTGCGCACAACGAGAGTACAAGTACAAAATTTGGAACATGTTTAGCCGATTGATTGTTTTTGATTGATTGTTTTCTGTTGTTGTTGTTGTTGAGTAATTTTGAGTCGATTGTTGTACGAGTATTTTGTTTAATCCAAGCACCAGGCCCCTCAAGAGGACCGTATTGATATTATGCACCCGAAGGACGACTGCGCCGAGTTACATACAGGATGCGTCTATGGACTAGTACGATCATGATGGACATTCCACTTAAAGTTACGAGAGCACCATATATAATATATATATATATATAGACTTATATGCAGCTAGAACAGTGACGGAAACAGAAACCAATTACACACGCCATATGCCGACTCCGATTCCATCAGATCCACTGAAAGTCCGCTGAAAACGCGTTCGAGTGTAAAGCTAAGCCCAAGCCCCGGATACCCCAGTTACATGTGTACATATATAGAGGTGTGTCTATGAGGGGGGAGGATCACAGGATCAGGGATAAATGGAGGGATAGGGAGTTATAGGTTACTGTCCAGGAGAATCAGTCTCTTTTTTTTGTAAGGTTAGTAGGGAGTATCTTAACCCATTATATGACTTTTTTCGTGGGGGGTTTTATTAGTTAGATCCAGCCTCTACTCGTCGGGATATAACACACACAGAGAGAGCGACAGAGATGGTAAAAGATATAGATAGAGAGAGAGAGAGAGTAAGAGCGTAGGCGGTATGTCGTATTTTATTGATGTAAAAAATTAATTAAAGATTTTTCACTAACATCTAGTGGTAATAAAAAAGAATGCAATATCAAAAATTGTAAAAGTTTCCAGAAAAAAATCATTAAAAACTGTTGTTTGCTGTTGTGCGTACGAACTAGTTAAGTAAGAGATATTATTGATTATGTGTGTTTAAAGTGACCGCGGAAGCCACTCGATTGCCATACGACTACTAAGACTATAAGGTTAAATTAGGCTAAGGATTAGGCTAGGCGCTGGCGCTATGCTTTCCCATGCCTTTCTCTCGCCAAGCTCGATAATTTGTATATAGTCCCAAGCCGAGCGGAACTGAGTGTTAGACGCAGCAGGAGGACAGAGGGACTTAACCCCTTAAAAAGACGCTGACAGGAAGCTTGGAGGTGTGTGTAAAGATCAAGGGGATGTAAACCCGAGTCACCAGTAACCAGTTATCATCCAGACTAGACACACACACAGGCACTATAAATGTTTTTGTTTAGACACTAAAGCGGACCCAAGACTTACAACAAGCTTTAAGAGTATCTCTAGTTGAACCCGAGACTAAATTAGTGATGACAGAGAACACACACAGACAGTGAGAGAGGGAGCTATATGCAGAGAGATATATGCATATAGTAGAGAGTGATAGGTATAGAGAGTACTATCCCGTTTGCGACTAACACCAGTTACGCACACTTAAGAGCTACACCATCTAGATCTAGGCACTATTTATAGGGTATTGCAAGTCAAAACGATGAGATTATCATTATTATTAATTGTTTGATTAATTAAATAAGTTAGCTGCCCTGGAGAGAGGCACGGGAGAAGTCTTGCCATCATCATTATCATCATCATCATCATTATCATCAGCATCGTCTTACAGCTAGCATGTATAAAAATGTATAAATATAAATGTGTATAAATCGATGGGCACACAACTGACTCCACCGATCGATGGTTATTCAAGAACTGGGTATCATTTGATCGCCTATATATTTTTTTATATAGCTCGTAAACAGTTCTCGGTATCGTATCGATATGGGACTTGGGTTTCGGTTTCAAAATTCAGCTTAAATATGCGCTTGAGCCAACACCTGACGTCGTTCATGGCGGGAGCTTGGGTATCTCGGGGCTGGTAAAAGGAGAAGGGTCTTCCAAAAGGGAGTAAACATTAAAATTAGATTGCACTGAAGGGGCACTACGCCCATTAAGATGCCACTCTCCCGTCATGAACTACGTTAGCCTCTGTTGATTGCCTTCGAATTGGAGAGGGGAAGAGCAAGCTTTATATATTTTATATTAATTGAATATAAATATATATAGTTCTGCCCGACCCCTCTATGCCTTAGCCACACACGCCCGCACACACAAACACCAAGCGTTTAAGAATTTATATTGTGAAATGCTTAGTAGAACACAAGTGATCACAGGATTCTTTTAAATCCTTATTAATTTTTAAATTCCCTCTGTGTTAGCCGTACAAAATGCATGTGTATGTAGAGGTGAGCAGTGCTTAATTATGTGTGTATGTGTGCCCGCGTGTGTGTATAAGGTTTAAGGACATTTCCCAACTCTGATCAAGTGATAAAAGCTTTTTAAATCTTTCGAATTAGTAACAATATGCCATAAAATACCACTTTTAAAACTTTTTATATTGCTCATTAATCCCTTGATCAGATCTGGTGACTTGCCCTGTTATATTATATATATGTTTATAGTAAGTATTATTCGCTTAGACCATAGACAAGTATGCTTAGGCTACTACGAGTACTCCATACAAGAAAAGTACTTAAGACTACATTCCAAGTTGGTAATTAAGCTCTAGAGAATGTCTGGTATGCAGGTGTGTGAGTGTTGCCACGATGGTACATATGATATATATATGGTTACTAAATGTGTGGTGTGTGTGTGTGTGTGTGCTTTTAAATGCGGGTTTAACTTTCGCATGTTATGAACGATCAAACGAACGACACCCATCGCCCACTAGCGGAATGTGCCCGAAGTGCTGGAGTTTTCTTTTGGAAGCCATTATCTTTCGATCTATATGCCCGGATTATAGTAGGAGTAGACGCTATTGGGCGTGCGGGTCAAAGCCCGCTTGGCCGCACTGGCCGCTGCCGCTGCTCCGGCTGCATCCTGCTGGAAAGCATTCTCATACGAACGCTTCATGGAGCTGCCTGCCGTGGAGCCGGCGGACGAGGCGGCCGCTGCCGCCCCAGCGCCTGCTCCTGCTGCAGCTGCTGCTGCTGCCCCCGCAGCGGTGGGCATATAGCCCAACGGAAAGGGCGGCAGGTAAGCGGCCGCGGGGCGTTGCATTAGCACAAACTGCGGCTGGTGGCCCTGCTGGAGCATGGCACTGGCATAGAGCTGCTGCTGTTGTTGCTGAGCCTGCTGGTGTTGCAAGTATAAATGCGGATGCTGCTGTAGCATGGCGCTGGCATAAAGCTGTTGCTGCTGCGCCTGTTGCACTTGCTGCTGCTGTTGTTGCTCTGCAGCCAGGGCAGCTGCTGCCGCCTGCTGACGTACCAGCAAACTCTGCTGAGCAATGAACTGGGCCTGCTGTTGGGCCAGCAGGGCGGGCGTGGAGCCTGCTCCTGCCGCAGTTCCTGGCGGCGGCAACGAAAACGGATTGATGGAGTAGCTCGGAGGAGCCAGGGCCACCGCTGCATTCTGGAGCGAGGCAGCGTTATGAGCAGCAGCAGCCGCCGATGGTTGAGCGGCCATGAAGGAGGCCAATCCGCCGGCGGTTGAAAGATTCGGCAGCAAAGCCGAGGAAGGAGGCAATCCATGATGAGCGGCAGCGGCAGCTGCAGCTGCAGCGGCTACTGCTGAGTGGGCATGGCCCGGGTGCGTGTGGGGATGAGTGTGCGTGTTGTGTGAGTGGGAGCCGCCCAGCGGACTAAGCGGACTGAGCGACTGGGCTACTGAGCCGGCGGTAGAGCTGACCGTCGGCGACTGACCGCCGGCCGCCGAACTGAACATACCCGAGGTGGCCGCCAGCAGCGATGTTTGCTTGTGGGCATGGCCAGCATGATGCGGAGGTGGCGGCTGGGCCACTGGGGAGGCCAGTCCGCCATTGAGGACCATGTTCATGTCATCGCCGGAGCACTGGAACACCTCGATGTAGCGGAACTTCTTGCCGAAGACCATGTACTGGTTGTGCTTGCGCTGGGCACACAAACGGGCCGAGTCCTCCGAGTCCATTTGGATGAATGCCTCGCCACTGGGATGGCCCTGTAAAATAATTATGAAAACATTAGATATCTTAACAATTCCTTGCTTAAAATGATTTCCTGAACTCACCTGCGCATTGATCACCATATGCACACCCTGGTAGATGATGTGCTTGGCAAAGTCATCCAGGAAATGGAGTATGTGCTCGACCATCGCCTCGTAGGGCAGTCCGCGCAGCCGTATGCAGTTCTTGGTAGTGCCCGAGGTGATAAGGTGCTGTGTGGGGAGAGTGAGAGCGGCATGGGGCACCGGAGGGCAGAGGTTAGCTGTCTGTGTGGCTGCGAGGCTGTGACCGAGGCTGTGGGCACCCACCTGCGGCAGCAGTGGCAGCTGCATCGTTGGCAGCTGGGCGATCAGCGGCGGCTGACTGTGATTGCCGCCCGACTCATAGTTCTTGGGATCCATTGAGCGGTTGAGCACCTGCTGCACTTCGGCGGTTGTGGAGCGGAAAAGCTCGATGTACCGCTGTCCAATGGACTCGCGATGCCGGCCCAGCGCCTTGGGCGCGTCCGTCTCGTGGGCGAAAAGAACGAAGGCATCTCCGGTGGCCCGTCCGTCTGGTTTCTTCACAAACAGCACGCCCTCGCTACCGTCGAGAACGTGACATGGAGCCGTGTCGCCAGTGGTAAAGAAATCAAGCTGGGAAAGGGAAAAACATAATTTATTAGATTGTTGATAATGGTTTTGACTTTGTAATTATTTTAATTATAAGTAAGCTAATCTAAACAAAGTGAAACTGAGCTATTTTCTTACTAAGTGTTTCACTGATTATATATTTTCTTTAAATACATTTAATAGCTCAAAAAAATAATTTAGAATTTAAATTTAGTTTAATTTTCAAATAAATTTGTAGAAAAAATTAAATTTTATTTATTTTTCAAATAAATTCGTAGGAAAACAAATAGAAATAGGAACCCCTACGCAAGAAATCTGAATCAAATTCATTGTTCTTTAATGTTTTTAATACATAAACCTATATACATATATGCAAGAAATACTCACCACTTGCTTGGCGGTGGCATCATAGGGCAGCCCCCGCATCCGAATGATCACCTGGGCGCCCTTGGAGAGGAAGGCCTGCGCTTCATTCGAGGCACCGCCGGCAATGGCCAGGAAATCATCCCCAGAGGCCCGGTACACCTCAATGTAACGGGTGCCAATGTGATGCTTGTGCCGCTTGAGCGCCATGTCGCGATGCTCCTGAGACACAAAGCGAATGAGAGCCTCGCCGTTGCGCCGTCCCAGCGGAGAGAGGCAGAGGGCCACGCCGCCCCTGGAAATCGCAGAATGTAAATCAGTTTGGAAGATAAAGTAGGTCGCTTGTAATCGCGGCGGGTGTGACCCCTGAACTGGCTTATCAATGGGTTGCATTGGCTTGGATTAAGTTGGTTTTCATTTGGGTTGGGCTTTGTTGGGGTCTTCACAACACACACAACACACACACACACATATAACTCACTTGGCTACGTTGAGGCCGCGGAAGAACTTGGCTATATCCTGGTCACTGCTCTGCCAGGGCAATCCTCTGGCCCGCACAATGCAGTTGCCGTCGATCTCGTCGTCAATTGAGCTGCAAGAAAAAGGCACAAGAGGTTAGTAAGCAAGTAAGTAAGTAAGTGCTGCCCTATCCTTATGCAACACGTGTGCTGAAGCTTGGAGCTCCTTTGAGAAAACGGCGTCGCAGTCACGTTCCGCTATGCAGCCAGAGTTCTTGGCGATTACCAAGTCGCATAAACATTTTCTGCTGACTCTCCCAAACACACACACACACACACACACACACACACAGCAGAATGTCATGCATAAATGGGCCAGCCAGCAAATAACAAAATAAAAAAAAAAATACAAAAAATATAACGAAAAATGGAAAATAAAACCAAACGAGCTGCGCGAACAAATAAAAACATGAATAATCCGACAAGGAGTTTCAGAAAATTGCCACTCCAAAAACCCGGGACTTGGAGGTTACCTCTCACACTCTCGCCTTCGCCCTCGCCCTCGCCCTCTCCCTGGCTAATTGAATATTTTATAGACGGCTGTTTTAGGTAGGTAGCTGAAATTTTCCAAGGCGATCCCGCGATAACCAGAAACGTTCCCTATGATCCGTTGCGATGCCACCCGATACTATACGACACGATCCGTTCGGATTCGATTCGAGAAGCAGCAACAACTGAGTACCGAGACCGATCCCTTGCCACAACGAGCTCTTATCGCCTTCCAAGCCAAACGTAGACTGAGGAGACGACGCTCCCAGCTCGGATTTGGGGGCCGCTTCGTGGGTCTGGGTGTCTCAGGTCTCGAGTGGCTTTCTTATGAATCGATCGCTATGAGTGAGTTTTAGTTTTGAGTCTTTCGCGCTCGACATAGTGCTTGGAACAGCTGAGAGGGGGCTTGAGTGGCGTCTGGTGGTGCTGGCGGAACTAGCTCAAAAACCAAAGCTCGCAAAACTCACCAAATTCCAGGTTCCAGTACCAGGTTAACCAATTCGTTTGCAGCAAATTTGTGACCTGCACAAAAGGGGATATTTGTTTAGATCAGATTTAAAGGGTTTAGCTTGAGAGTACTCACCTGCCTGCAGCAGTGTCTGGATCACAGTGACCATGTCGCGAGATTCGCGTATGTAAAAGTCGTTGTCTTCCACCGATGAAGTGTTGAGATCTAAGAGGAAATAATAAAGGATAATGAAGGTTAAAAAATATGCAAATAACTAAGGAATCTTTAATATTATTGCATAAATATATTAAAAACTACATTTTTTTAAGAACTAATAAATAATTAAAACAGATAGGAATAATTTCAAGAAACTATACTAAACTCAAGAAAGAATTAATATAAAAAAATATAAATAAAAATGAAAACAAAGGAAATTCCAATTTGTATTCTTGACTAACGACTTTAATCACTTTTTTATACATATGGGAATTTATTAGCTCTCATAATATACCCAATAAATAAATAAATAAACTAGTTTAAATTATTTCTAGCCTCCCAAAGCAAAGACTCACCTCCCAGCATCTCAGCAATAGACTGTGGCATGGGCGCCGTTGGTGCCTGCAGCATCTTCTTCACATCCTTAACCGGGACAAGGGCGCGGGCAAGGTCGCCGGACTTGTAGCGCAGAAATTCCTTGCGCAAGTCGCTAAAGCGGTTATAGTACGTAGGCAGCTCCACATCCTTGGCACTGGCCTCCCTGTGAAGGCACTGCCTCAGCGGCAGCTGTCCGTCCGTGACCAGCTTGATCTCCGTATCGTGGAGCGACAGCGAGCGCAGGTAAGCATCGAACTAAAAGGGAAATACGTATTAGTAACTGCAATTATAGAGAAACATAGAGACAGAAAGGGAGACCGAGTGGAGAGCGAGTGGAGCAAAGGTCGCATACTAGAGTATAGAGGAAAATACCCCAAGCATTCCACTAGTAAAAGTACACTCTTTGGGTCACTACTGATAATGCCACACATTCGCCCCAATGGCATTGGCTTGGAACCCGTTTAGTGGCCGGCAATTATTACCAATTAAGTGAACAGTTTTCAGCCGTGTCACGGTGAGTAAATATAACACGCGGCTTAATGTCGCATTACCCGCTCGAAATCGCGTCAGAGACTGGAGTATAAACCATATGACATCACTAATCCCCGGTCACTTTGTCCCCTTCGACAAACTGCAGCTTTTCTGATAGTCTCTTTTTTATCTCCTGCCTGGCCAATGGCTTTGCGGGCCCTATTGACTTGACCAATTAGTATGCCAGACTTGTGCCGGATATTTCCAATGCGTCACGCCTTGATCTCGTCTCGGAACAAAAGTTTCCAGATGCATTTTCAAGCTGGGTTCAATATTTGCTCTGGCCAAAGGGGATGTGCTTTAGATATAATCGGATTAAGGGATTTTTTAAGGGTACTACCTGATGAAGATATTGTACTTCTTTTTTAATTACCTCTTTAAAACAAATATTTTGAAACTTTAAAACTTTATGAGCTATCAATAGCTTAAATAAGCTAAAATATTTATTTATTATACTTTTTCTATATTTTTAAAAGACCCAATTCTCTTCTTTCTCTCCTCTCCCTAACCATATCAAGATCTTTTATCTGCATCAGCAGCCAATAATGTATGTCGAATGTGTTTGCTGTGCGGCATTTTTCCCGCACCTCTCTGACAGCGAAACTAAAACTGGGGGCTTGCCTGAAGTGGATGCCTTATCAGGGTTTCCGATAAGCATTGACGAGGGGGAGTTTTTGGTATGACTGGGTGTGGAATCTGTGCAGGGCCAAAGGTCTCCAAGAGGAGAGTGCAACCCATGGTGATGGGGCAAGAATTGAGTAAACTCATTGTGACTACCGCGAATTGAAATCAGATCTTTGATCGCTGATTGTCTTATCAGAAAACCGTAAATAAATAACACGTGAGCCGGTAATGTCATTCATCTTTAAGTTAAGGTTGGAAATTGCAATCAAAATTAAGAAATATTATCAAAAATAAAGAAGTATTCTATTTAAGAATATATTTTTAATTAAATTCAGAAAGAAAGTTATTTTTTCAGTCATTTAAATATTTAAAAATTATGAATATATCTGAAACTTACATTCAAAGTAAATAAATATATATTAAACGTAAATTTCTTAAAACTTTTAAAATATATTTCCCTATTAAAAAATATGTATATATTCTTTCTGTAGCACATTCCCCCTTCATTTTTCTTCATGTACACTTTTACAGCCCTGGAAACCCGATGCCCATTGATAACAGACGACGCAACACTTCACCGTGGGGCCGGGGCAAGGACCAACAACGAATCATTCTCTTTTTAGAGGGTGCGTTCCATAAATAGACCACACTCTGCCCCACCAAACGTTTGCATTCACTAGCCACACATAGTGCAGTGTGCCTAATCTTATCGGTTTCGGTTACCGGCTCTCCTCCGGCTGATAACAGGCCGAAATCCAAACAAGTCACAACAACCCGAAACAACGTGCTCCGATTACGGTGTGGATCAGATTGGGATGGGATTTCGGATTGGATTATATGGTTCATACGCACCTCTTCGATGGCCTCGCTGAGTGGCTTGCCCGCAGCCTGAGCCTCTGCGATGGGAAGGATTAGCTCGCTACCATTGTCCAGGGAGCTACCGTTGCCACTTGCAGTACCACTGCCATTGTTGGAGACACCGGAAGAGTCGCCAATGGCTAGGGGCGGGGAACTGGCCGTGTTATTGGTGGCACTCGATGTGTCCGAGGAGCCCGAGATGGTGCGATCCTTGATGAAGTAGCCATCGGGCCGCACGAGTATTTGTTTGGTGCCAACGATCTGTGGAGATGGAGGGGAAATATTCATTAGTCTCGTCTCGTCTAGCCAGACTGTGATAATTGCCAGTAATAATGATAGAAGAGGGTGTTTTGCTTGTAAAGAGTCATAAAAGGTCTTCGGGTGATAAAGATTCAAGTACTCTACCTTAGGGTATTATGATATTAAGCTCAAGTTGGAGACTCTTCTAATTAAATACTTAAAAAGTAAACTAATCTTAGATTTAAGCATGCAAAATACTATAATAATAATATTTCCATTTCACCTAGAATACTAATATTACAAATCTGTAAATATAAATGATTTCCAAACTCAAACAAAACTAAAGTAAGCATGACTGTTCCCACTCTTATCAATCTATATAGAAAACCGCTCTTGACCGAGCCAAGTTTTTGCTATCACTATCATCCGATAGCAGGGGTACACCTGCAACCCGGGGCGCCATGTTTCTGGATGGTTCTGGGGAAGTACATATTTTAAAAGGTGAACGGCGGAAAACCTTCAGAATTTCAGGGAACAAAGAGCCAGTCTTGCGTCAGCGGATATGCAAAGAAGTCAAAGTAGTCGCGATCCGAATCGGAATCCAAATCGGAATCGAGGCTCTCTGCAGGTAGTTGGGCTCTATGCAAATCTATAAAAATCCGAAACTGAACGGTCGGAGTGCAGACCTTAGGCCTTAGGGCCTTAGGAAATGAAACTAAACTTGTACTTTTCTTTGTTTTCCAATTTCTGACGGCGTCTGAAATCGATTTGCATGGGCTTTGAATGGAGGAGCAATATTTATGGGGAAACAGGGCGATACGATATACGGCTGTGTGGAATAGGGTTCCGAGGAAAATGAAAAATGTATGAGTTTGCGGCCCGTCATGTTATATTCATTCAGCTCGGGCATATTTGGGTTCCTTTGGGGTTAAGAGCGCCCCTAATTATGCCAGTCTTTTTTGGTTTCCCAACCCAACCGATGAGGGATATGCTATAGCAACAGAGAGAGAGAGACAGAGAGAGAGGGTATACTCTCAAGTTCCCATTAACCCACTCACTTAGCGCGCTGTGGAATCACAGATTGAATTATTAAAGTTCAGACAGCTAAGAGTTCTAATTGGTTCAAGTAGAGCCGCACACAGAGCGATAGAGATTAAGAGCGGCGGCAGCCTCACCTGTCCGCGCAACTTTTTGCAGTTTGTTTTCGAATGTTAATTAACTTTAATTGTTGCCATACGAGTCATAACTAGCCTGTAATTAACATGCCAATTACTGCGTCGGTATATGTAAGCCAGCCAGAGTGTGTGTTGTCTTTATCAAATCAAGAAAATTGCTCTCGCAGCAAGAAATCTATAACAGAGAAATTCAATTTGAGATTGAACTGACACGAAAATGGTAGCGGAAAACAGATTGCCTGAGAGGTGTCGGAAAAGTGTGTCTCCGTTCGGGAAAGTCGCCTGCCTGCTAGCCTGCCAGCCAATAAATTCTGTTATCACGCTTCCCCCAAAACCGAATACCATAATCAAACGATCCGAATTGACAGTTCCGTCGTGCCGCCCCTCACCTGTCCAAAATAAGACCAGCCATCGCTCCATTAGGCAGCCAAATGACAGTCGGAATCGGTCATCGGTAGAGGCGTTATTATGGGGCACGTCGCCAGTCTGCCAAATATAAAGCCCAGACCACTTCTATGGCTGAATCAAATATTAATTTCTGTCACTGGATTATTGCCATCATGATGACGAAGTTGGCTGAGAGATCAAAGGAACTAGATGACATTTTGGGATAGTATAAAGCTTGAAGTTTTCCAAAGATATCAGTATACTGACTCACTATGATCGTACTATCACATCACCATGACTCTTGTTATAATTATTATTTAAAGTATTTCATAGATAGAGATCCATATAAATTAAATTTCAGATCTTAAGTTAAGCTATTAAAGTCTAAAATTAAAACCTAAAGCTATTAATCTTCCAAATTGACTGGTTATATCACAGCAAGCGTTACTTTCCCTTAATTAATTTGAGACTTAGACTTAGGAAATAGTTTAATGAAATATGTTATTGGCGATCACACTTTTGTCTCGTGATCTGAGTCAAATATATTCATAATTCGCAACCGTTTAGACTTTAAGGTGACTTGAACACTATATATTGTCAATATTAAGTTAGATCTGTGTATATAGTTAATTTTTTATCGATAAGCAGTGCCACTTTCGAATAGTTTGCGAATACCGTTGCCAGCATTATGTGGCTTTAGATATTTGCATAGATTTCGCAGACTGAATTTGGTATTCAGATGTGAGTCCAATATATAAATAATATTTTATTCAGAAGTCTGGGCCAGACTAGTATAGCTCATTAGAGTCTGAAACTTGGCGAGGAAGGAGGATCTACTGGGAGAAATTCGACCGTCTGACCCCTTGACCTATCCGAAAATAGCGAGAGAAAAGCGAAATAAATAATAATAATTATAATATAACCAATAGTTTGCCACGGGGACTCACCGCACAAGATTAGCATAAAAATTGGCCCCAAAGCCGAATCGTTTTGCGAAAGCCACAAAAGCCACTTAGCTGGAAGCCAGAGTTTAAGCGCGGGGTAATTAATTCACAATAGCTTGGCAGCAGCCAAAGACAGAAACATCATGGCGGGTCAAGGGGGCCATCGGAAGGGTCCCAAAAAAAAAAAAAGGTTTAAAAAAAATCTCAAACTGAAATAGAAGCACCCGTAATTGCGGTCCCCCAATGTCGCCATTAAATGCCACTTAAGATCTGCCAAAGGGGAGAAGGAGGAGGAGGAGGTACTCCCTGCACTTACTAAAATGTTGCGTGCTCGTCATAAAATCGCGACAATGTCAGGCAAACATCACCGACAAAAAAACTAAAAACAAAAAAACGAGAAAAGCTAAGCCAGCAAATAGCCCCTCAAGAGCCCCGACCCGAAGGTACACACAGAGCCATCTCTAATGGCCGGCAATTTTTCCATCATCAGTTCTAGCCGGTGCGAAAACAACCTCCACAATATCCAACTATATATATAGTGTTTAGTAAGCATCGGTGGGGTGCCTTCGAACACGCAGCCTCCGCCGGAATCGAAGCGTCCACGTAACCGCCCGATACGGGTTTTGTGTGCTCTCGAGATTGTCAAGCACATTGGGCAAATAAAATTGCGTACCGAAAAGCGTCATTATTGAACCCCCCACGAAATGCATCGAAAATGGGGAAACCGAATGGTGGCGTTGCTCAATGAGACCCAATAATGGGGAAATAAATTATTCAAAAATCTCTTAATCCAAAACAAAATGATTACCTCGATCACAAGCCATTATTGGGAATTATTATAATAAATTGGAACAAATCTATAAGTCGATATGATTGATCATCACATTTAAATCTAACTATTATTCTCCAATTTTTATTTTAAAAATTATAACTGTTACGATCCCTGCTAGAAACAATCTAAATTTAGGTAAAAATCCCCTTTTTAGGCTTTAAACTATTACCATTTTCCACAGTCAATACATCTCTTGAAGGATTTCTAATACCTGGGGGGCCCATTACATCATTTGCAATTTGAAAATCTTCTGTGTGCTTTCTTGGAAAACTTTACTTTGGCACTTGGCAAATAAAATTTAATGGCCGGGCTATAGTTTGTCGGTTAGGGAATTTCGTAATGCCATGGAGCTAGGCTCCGATGAGGGCTTTCGACTCGACGGGACAGCAGGTTTCGGTTGGTCTGCCCTTAGCCACCTCGGATGTTTAGAGATTTTTTCCAAACAATTAGTGTCAATCGCTTGGTAAACTCAAAATATGCAAATATCCATATATATACGCTGTTCCCGCCCCACCATTTCCCACTCTCCCCCTCCATTTGAGGAGGGATCTCCCCGAAAACATAAACATCTCTATATACTGATGAACCCCAATAGCAGCAAACACGTGGATCGTTGGAAATTCTGTCAGATTCCAGGGTTCGAAAGTGTCAATCTATCCATTATCTTTTATTATCGCGCCTCGTAAATATATATCGGCAAGGGTATAACCGCTAATTAGATATATATCGTAATGTGATTGCAGCTTGCTGTAAGATAATGGCAGATATTTCTCTAGTATCTTAGCTTTTCTTCAATACTCGATCGAGTAACTTGTCATTAAAGTATAGTATCTGGAGAATTATCTAGAGAATATTCTCTACTCTCCTATACATATATTATTCTCTTTAATTCAAGGGTATTTCGGAGTATGGTTGGCCAGCCAGCATCTTTTTTTGCCCCAACATTTTTGGCGAATCAAAATCGAGAGCTGTAACATAATAAGCGATCGCTACGCCACACAGTTGAAAGTGCAGCGCGTGAGCTGATTGTGTGGGTGAGTATCTGTGTGTAAGCGAGGGGTCTGTTATCGCACAGCATTCATTAATTAAAGCGTAGACGAGAGCAGAGCGATCCAGCAAAATGGTGGTCAGTGGGCGGTGCCAACGGAGATAGCCTCGGGGAGATCAGGCAGCTTATTTCTATATAGATCACCCAATTTAATCTTTAGAAATATCAATTTAATCATATTTTGCCATTAAAAATGACAATTAATCGTAAATTAATATATGCAAAATCGTTAATAATTTTTTGTGATCGATGAGTAGAGATAATATAATTGAGTAAGTATTAATCAGAACTCATTAGAGTTATTATCGTGACAATATGACAAGCTTTAAGTGATCTATGAATTTTAAAGGGATTTAAAGGGATTTAATTAAAGATTCGAGATAAAGTTAGGACTTGTTAAGGTTTAATTTAAATATTTATATCCTTAAGTTTATATTTCAGACCTTTGGAAATAAAAAATATCATTTTAATACCCTTAAAAAGCATTAATGCATCAACTCACCTGTCCAGTGGTCACCTCCAGAAGGACAAACACCAGCAATATGATCTCCTTCTCATCAGATCCCAGGCCAGGTCCATTTTGGCCACAGGTTGCTATGTACAGTGAAACAACGTGCTCGGGAACCTGCATTTTAACTATATATCCTCCTCGACCTCCTGTGATGATCGTGCTGAAGATCTCTGTGGCTAGATCGTGGATCGAGGATCCTGTGATTTAATCTATTGCTAATAGATCCTAGTGCTCCTTGAACTGAAGCCTCATGCCAGACTAGCTTCGAACGAACTGCATTCTCAGGGCTGCTCCGCCAACGGCTGTGCCTGGAAGAGGGGAAAGGAAAGGAGGAGTGAGTTATTACACAATCCGCACTGAAAACTGCAAACTGCAGGCTGAACTCGGACTTTGGGCTGCATATTAAGCAAGCACTAATTACGAGTGCGTTCAAGAAATGTCAAACAAAGCGAATCGGTTTTGTGGCAGAGTCAAAGCGAAACCCAACTATAAAGATATATACTAAACACGACCATATATACTATGTGTTAAGAGCGCTCGCACTAAAAAATCAAAAAGAAAGCCAAAGTCCGTCGATTCGCTCGAAACTTGGCAAAACGCTTGACACTACGACATTTTGCATATGCAATCCATCGTCTGTCCGTCCATTTGTCCGTCTGTCCGTCCGTCATTTAACCCATGTAACGTTGCCAGTTTTTCCGCCACCTTGCCTCGCGCGTTGCCTGCTTTCAGCTGCATTTGTAATTGGCTCGGAATGGAACTTCTAAGACCGCTGACGTCAAGGGGGTCAAATTGAAATTAAAGTATTAACCCTCGCCTGGCGATTTGAAATTTAATTTTGCCCAACAACAAAACGACGACGTCGACGACGACGACGACGACGACGGGAACGAAAAGTGAACAAATATATGTACGAAGGACCGACGAGAAATTACGGCGCAATTTTATGAGCATTTTTAATGGGAAAAGCTTTTGCTCTTAATGAAAACACCACAAGACCCGCAGAGTTCACCAAAATGGCGATCATGGGTTAATCGAGGCGCGCAGGCGCAAGTCGCTCTTTGTAGTGCTCAAAATGATTGCTCTTTGTTGTAATTAAAAATTTTAAATAATGCATATGTACGTGCAAAAAGGCCAGACTGTCGTAATTGAGTTACTTTAAGTGCTCGCCGTGTCGGATCTGATCTGATCGGAACGGAAGCTGGTAACAGTCCAGCTTCAATAAGAAGAAAATGTCGCATAAAAAATAGCATCAAATCTCTTTTTAAATCTTTAATAAAGCACATGCGAGGTAATTCTAAAGTCTTATTATATTTCAAATTTAATGAGTATTCGTAACCAAAAAGTGTTTTATTAAAAGTTTTTTAATTATGAAGGTTATTAAAATACAGAAATAAGAAATATAATTTTGAAAATAAAATTTAACTCTTAATAGTTAGGAGCTCGCGTTTCCGCTATTATTTTTATTGATACATTTTAATAAAAACTTCTTCCTATTTCTCAATGTTTATTTAACATTTATCGACCAGATAAACTTCTTTTTAAAAATTTTCAAATATTCTTTTAAAATATTTATAAGGCGGACTGTCAGAAGTTTACATTATCTCCAAGTTTAACCCCCTATAAATTCATGAAAAGTGATCGTTAAATTTTTAAAAACGAAGATATCATATCGAAGATTGACTGTAGCAGTCTGCTCTGCTTTTATAGTCCACACTTGACTTATAACTTGAATTGCCCGAGGGGATTTATCATCCCTCTTTTCACAGTTGCTCTGTATTTACTCAGTCCCTCCTGAAGATTTAAGATTGACCATGTGGTAATGAGTGATTGCGGTTATATCTCGGGTCTTGTGCAATTTATGACGTTTGTTTTTTACGGGTTTTTTAACGTTTAACGCTTTTTGCATCTTGCTCTGCCCTTTGGGTCGTTTTTCTCCGTTACCGGGAAATCATCATCAATACACGGGTTCCCACGTTCCCAGACAATCCAACCCAAGAACTACGCCTAAACGGCCTAAACTGGTTCATAACCTTTATGCTCTTGACACTATTTTTCGACCTCTGGGGGTTAAGTAAACTGGAAAGCTGTAATGTTGCAATGCCTAATGTTGCAACACAAACTTAAAGGTCTAAAAGAGCGCTCTATTTCCTGTTCCGGATGGAAACGAAAGACCTTAAACCCTTACAGCCCATTAAAGCCTCTTGATTTACCTCTACCTGTCGAGAGAGGGGCGGGGCATATATCATACTATAAGTGGTGGGCTTATAAGATGGTTTATGTGCTTTTAATTGATTGCAATGCAAGCGATAGAGAGCGATACTGTTATACAAAAAGGGGCAGCCACGCATAGATAAGTTTTCCCTTTCGTTGGACACTTGATGATGAGAGATGCGACGTGGAAAAGGTACTCTCTTCATTAATGAATAACGGTGCGCGGGTCTGGGCCCAATTAAGGCAAAATAAAGAATGGCCGAAAAGACAATGGGAAAGCGTTATGTTCGTCATTAAAAAGAAGAAACCCAAAATACAGACTCTAACTGGAAATCAAAATAAAGGGGGGCTTCCCCCAGACAAACTTGCATTTTGGACCCTTAATAGAGATTCGGGGAATGGAAAGTTTTACCCAATTTCAATATATAATTATTTATTTTTTAATTACAAATTAAATTTAATGTTAAATTAAGGTAAATTTGGCTAGGAAGGTCAATACATAAATCCATACAAAAAAAATTCTTTAGTTGATAAATACATTTTTATATATAGAAAATTGACCACGAATCAAAGTCCGCTTTGGACGTTCGCCTGCAAATGAAGATCGGTCTCCAACTGAGGCCGTTACGCTTTTAAAAGAGAATGAGCCGTAAAGCTTGGTGATTAAATACGAATTAGTGACAGGCGCTGCAGGAGTGCAATAAAAACACACAATAACTCAACAACAACTAATGCAATTAATGAATTGCTTGCTACCTGCTGATTGGTAAACCAGAAAGTGAGCAGATTTTTTTCGGACTCGCTTATTAAATTATGAATTGCGCAAGTTTCTTTTTTACTATTATTTTTTGTTTTTGTTTTGTTTTATGCATTGTTTTCCGCTTGCAAATATCATTTGTTGCTACTGCCAGATTGTACCGTTATTTCTTGTTGTTGTTGTTGTTGGGGCAACAGGAAACTTATGATTGCGCAAAATTGCTGGCGAGAAATGCCAATTGCCAAAGTTATTCACAACAAAAAAGAGAGGTAACACAAAAAACAAGTGGAGAGAAAAGGAAAATGTTTCAGCCTCTTGCTGTAGCGCGGTTTTTATCTCCTTTCCTCTTTTAGCTGAATCTCACGCAAGCAACAAGTGCAACTCTATTAATGTTGCTGTTGTTGTGATTCTTGTGTTGCCAAAGCAAATAAAGATCCAAAGGCTTGCGAATTCTGAATACCCTTGTGCTTGTATCGACACTTATCTATTTGCCAGAATTTTCCGTAAGTAGCATGAGTCTTAGGTTCGTCGCATATCTTATCTTCACAACATTTAAATTAACTAAAAGTATTTTCCCATAGCTGGAACATTGAGCAAAGATAATTTTCATTTCTAAATTCATTTCATTTTAAAATTCTTAACTATATAATTCCCCATTTCAATTTAAAAGCATTTTTTATGATCGTACAAAATCTGTCAACTAAACAAAACTCCTTTCTTTTGGAAAGGGTATGATAAACAAGTCGGACTCTCTTTCTCTCTGCATCTTCTTTGGTCTCTGCTAACTGTAAATTTGTTTTCACTTTGTTTAGCGCATCGCCCCTTACTGTTGTTTTGTGTGTTGATCATTTGGTTCATTCATTTTGGTATTTTTAATAGATTTTTCGACTTACAGCAACAACAAAGTGGTTCTCAATCGGATACTGCAACAGGTTGTTGTTGGTAAATAATATCTACAGCTTCCTCTTCTGCTTCTTCTTCTTTTTCCAGCTCGCCCTCGCTCTCGCGGCGATTTAACTGTTTTTACTGTTTTCTTGCTTTATATACATACGTTTTTTCTCTCTCTCTTTCTCTCCTTTAACACGTTGTATACATTGCACTTGTTGGCTTTTCACAATTTTTCGGTTTTTATTGCACTTTCTTTTCGACCGCCGCACACTTATACACTCGCACACCTGTGTATGTGTGTGTTTGTATCAACGCCCGCGTTGTGTTTTTGGCCTTTTAAACAGCCAACTCTTCTTGGCTAAAGTGCTATATTAATTTAAAACCACCGTATTAAAACGACCGAATAGAAGGGGCGGGGGCTGTAAACAAGTCTTCTCTGCTTCTTCTTCGCCTGTTGCTTCTACCACTTTGCCTTGTCTTTTATTTTTTCTAGTTTTGTTGCTGTGGAATTTGTGTTGGTGTGCGTGTCGGATTTTTTGTCAAGTTATTAACGCCCGCCGCGCATCCGCTTCGATTCACGTCGAGTTTAAAAATGAAATAGCAACTGATCGCCACAACGAAACGCAGGTAACCACGAAGGTAAGGTGAGTGAGCTGCGCTTGCAGAGCGAGAGATACAGAGAGAGCGCAAACGGCCCAGAGCGCTCAGGTGCCAAACAAGATTCCAGCACGCACGCACATACTAACAACAACAAGGCCTGTGTTTGCCAATAGGCATCAATTGGAGAGGGAGGAAGAAAGAGAGTTACACATACTCTGAGCTTATTCGAGCCATTGGCGCTCTCCCTCTCCCACTTGCTTTCCCACGCTGCGCCAGACAGTTACGCTCAGTGAGCATGACTCGCTCTCCCTCTCCCACTGTCTATCTCTGACAGTAGAAGTTACCTGCGCCGCTCCACCAACACATACACAGACACACACACCTACACTTACACCTGTAGAGTGTTTGTACACTGGCTCTGCTTCTTCCCATTCGCTTGCTCAATTACCAAAGGCTAGCGGAGAATGGGGAGAACTGCCCACGTAGAGAACCTCTGCTTACCTGTTTACATTTCGTTTTGGCCAAAATCATCCTTCTGTCATTGCCAAGCTGCAACTATTTTCCGCGTTAATTGCACTGTTTAAATAACACTTTTCGGATTAGAGCGAGATACACACAGAGCAAATGCAACAGGCGACGGCGACTAGCTGGCTGAAACTCAGGTAAACGCGTTTTGGTCTAAACGAGACCCAGAGAGAGGCCAGAAAGAGAGAGCTCAGTTGTGTTGGTGTGTGTGTGTGGATCGCTCAGCCGAGCGTGTCACGACCCAAAAAAAAGAATATCGATATCTTCTTTAATTTAAAAAAGTAATTGCTGTTTTAGGGTTATTCTTTTACAAAAATCTTTTGAACGCAAAATAATAGAATTTTGAATAGATTCGGCTTAGGTTTTAAAATCATCCGCAAATTATGCTTTGAAAAATCACGGAATATTTCATGAAAATTATCTAGCGGTTCAAAATAATCGTTGTAACCCATAAGTATTAAAATATCTATGAATAAATACCCGCAAATTCAATAAAATAATATAAAAAACTCCTTAAAAACCGATTTCTCAAGAACTGGGGTACATTTAATAGATAGATTTTTGGAATATTGCACAATAGAAACATATAAAATGGCATACTGATAAGGCAGAGACCAAAATGGAAGTTATATCCTCACAAGATGATCTCGTTCTTGAAGCTGCGACTTAGCTCCTTGTGCGGCAGTACAATGCTGTTCAGCAGGATCTTCTCGGCGGGCACCTGTACAAAGCAGCCTGTAAAATACGGATTAATTAATAAATTATATAATATCCCAGAATAATTAAACAATTTTTACCCAATATGGTAATTGAGGGATTCAGCTTGCCCTCGTTGTTGAAGAGCGGCGGGTTCTCCATCTTGGCGAAGGGCTTATTGGGATCCGGATCACTGGGAGTGCCTTCAACGCGTGCCCAGGCTCCTATGGTAGATCCCCGACCCACAATCGAGTGCAGGACAAGGGTATGATCCTGAATTTGAGCCTGCTCCAAGACAATCGATTCACGAATGCGTACGCCAGGTCCAATAGTTACTCCCGGCCCAATGGCCACATTGGGACCCAACTGGAAGGGAATTAAAAAAGGGATTATCACTTGCTATAGTCAATAATTGAAGTAGTAAACCCACCACTGCGCTGTGATGAACGGTGGCACTGGGATGCACATAGACATCCGGTAGCACGGTGCATATCAAGCTGCCATCACCCTCTCCGCGCTTTGTTCCCACATTGGCCAGCCTCTCCGGGTGGGTTTTCTTGTAGAGTCCCAAGTAATGGCGATTGGCATAGATGGCCGATCCGGCGGTCTTCAGCTGTGACCACCAATTGGGCACCGGCATGGCGAATAGCTTATCCGTGCCAGCCAACGGCGTGAGTACCTCCTGCTCCCACTTGATGTGGCCCTGCTCCCGGCCATTGCCATTTCCATTGCCATTGCCATTGCAAAAGCCCTGGCAGCCGTACTCCTGGCCCCTAGAGTGGAAAATCTGCGCCAGCACGGTGAATATATCCATGGAGCAGACATACACTCCGCAGTTGATGAAGGTGGACACGTAGGAGCTTGGTTTTTCCACGTAGTGGGACACAGCTCCGTTGTTCTTATCGAAAACCAGGCAGCCGTAATGCAGCGACTGTTGACGTGTCGCCTCCGTGGACATGATGGTCACCAGGGCACTCGACGGACGATTCTCGTGGAAGTCCCGTAGCTCCTGCAGTGGAAAATCAGCACAAACATCTCCATTGAGGACAAAGAAAGCCCGCGGATTGCCGGCTCTGATTTGATCTCGGAAGTGGTACATGCCACCCGCTGTTCCCAGGGCCGTGAATTCCTGCAGGTATCTAAAACAAAGGGGACACGTCAGACATAGGCCCGATTTTAGCGGAAATAAACTCACCTGATGTTGATGTTGCTGCTGCTATACAGCGCCTGCATGTCGCCCACGAAGCCCTCCATCTGGGTCTGCGGATAGTAGCCAATGATGAGGATCTCGCGCAGATCCGGCAGCTGGGCACAGGCCTCGATGTGGTGGGCAATAAGCGGGCGCCCGGCCAATGGGAAAAGCGGCTTGGGCGTGTCCAGGGAGAGCGGGCGGAAGCGGGTGCCCTTCTGAGGACCGCCGATCAGGATCACGGCCTTCAGCATGGTGTGTGGTGTGCGTGCAGCGGGCAGGTGACTAAGACAGATCAATCAATTCGTGGAAAAGTCGGCGGGTGCGGAGGTATTATCTATTTTCTGTTTACGTTGCCAGTTAGAATTTCTCCCACCAAACAGCTGATAGCGCCAGTGTTGGAAAAACTCGGTTACATTTACCAACACTGAACCAGCCCCAGATTTCTAACAATTCGATTTTAATATTTTTCTACAACAAAAACCATTTAATAAATGTCTTTAAATACACGATAAGAACAAACGCAAAGCACTGAATCTATATATATATAGTAGTTTACAGCTGGGGAATTACGATGGAAAGCAATACTCTGACGGTTGCAGCAATACGATGAACCAGTATGGGGGGCACCCTCTTCTCCAAAACAAACTCTCCTCCGGCCGCTTAACGCACCATATCCTCGGGGTTGAACATGCCGCGGGCGCGACGCAGAATCGAGTCCTTGCTGGCGTCGTACGGATGGTCCTTGGAGGGAATCTCCAGCACAGCGGGCACCGGAGACGTGTGTGCGTCGATCACGTGACGGATGAGCTCTGCGCAGTTCTGGTTGATCAGGATGATGTCGATGTCGTCGCGCTTGAGGAAGCGCTTGAAGCAATCCTCCAGCTCGCTGACGGCCGTGTTCTTGTCCACCACCATGAAGTTGGGGTGACGATTCTTGTTGATCTCTCCCACGCCGCCCAGCAGGAAGCCCACGCAGGTATCCTCGTCGCCGATCACGCTGATCAGTTTACCCTTGATTGCCGAGTGCAGAGCCATGTTTTCCTAGAGTTTTCTGTGTTTTTTAACGGAGAAACGATGTGGACAAAAAACTTGGCAAACTTTGGAAAATGTTCGGTCAGCTGGTGTCTATCACATGACCCCACCAGCAGTGTTGCCAGAGCAGAAGTTGGGATTCTTGACTTCCCAGCAGCTGGTCACACTTAATGAGTAACGTAACGTTACAACCGGTGTGCGTCTTCGCTTTTCTTATTAGAAAATGATGCAGAAATTAACGTTGCCAGATTATTTGCTAACACGTGCTTAATTTGAAAAAAAAACCAACTTTTTCGAAAAATACAATTCTTAGAAAAAAAATTTTATTCGAATAAAAACCAAATTTTGAATTGCGCAACAAAACAATAATGTTTTAATACGGTTTTTTATAACAGATCTACGACGTGTCCATCTCTCGCTCAGCGATCTCGGCCAAAAGCTTCTTGATCAGCTTATCCGTTTCCTTTACGTATGCCTCGAGGGGTCGCACTGTCTCCACCGGTGGCTCCGGGTCCTTAAACATCGTCATGTCAATACCAAAATCGGTTGATAGTTCATTGGCTTCGGACAAGAACTTTAAGTGGGATGACAACGAATGGTTTCGAATGCGACGGTTACGATTATATCTGGTTACATAGGCATTTTGGGTATTGTAGGCGGTGTTAGGCAAGTTGGTACGATTGAAATTATACGATGTGAATGGTGACTGGTCGCAAGTGCACATGGGGAGGGATGAGCGGCCTAAGCTCCACACGGGGGCATGGCCGCGACGCGAATATTCCTCTTGTTCCTCCGGTATTTGGGGCATCTGTCCTCTGTTACGGGATGATGATGAGGGAAGCTCAGATAAAGCCTCTTCACGGGAAGTAGAAGAATCCATTTTATCTGAACTCAAGAAGTTGGCCCCTTCGTCTGCATATAAAAGGTACATGTTTTCGATTACAAGTCTTATAAATAAATTCATTATTAAAATCCACATTATTATATGCAATTACTACATTCACATTCATTAAGAGAGCTTTAATTGTGATAATAATTGTGATATTGATAATTGTGAAAAAATATTTGTAATGACGAACATCCGTACAATTAGGCTCTACGGCTTATGAAATGGACTTCCCGATTTGATTATAAATTAGACTTACCTATTTAGTCGTAACTCGCAACGTCTGGGACTTCAGAAAATACAACGCTGCACAAAGTATACAAATTTGTCCTAGAACTGATGTTTTACTTTTTCACCAGCAAGAAAACGATGACAGGTGACAAGTTTACGTCTAATATGACTGATAAAGTCGTAGAGTACTTGGAGCTGTAAATAATGGTATTTATGAAAAGATATCCCAATAATTCGGCCGAATAAATTCCAAAAACTCTCAAGGCTTTAAAGGCCGATGATTTAGTGCTGCCACTCTTTCCACATTACTATCGGTTTCGATATATTGACCATTGCATTTTTCCTTTGGAAAAATATAAATTTTATCCACAATGCATAAACCCAAAGAGAAAAACTACAAGAAAATAATATACAAAAATCCAAATACTTAAAGGAATTTATATTCAGATTATTTAATCAAAATATTTCGATATAAATATTATCGATATATCGACATTAGTCACATTTTCACATCCCTAACAAGAAGCAGCCGCAGAAATTTGCCAATAATTTGCCAATAAATTAAATTGCCAAGGAGGCGTCGTGTGATGGCAACGGCAATGGCAACGGGAGCGGCAGCAGCAGCTGGAGCAGGAGCAGGAGCGTCGGTGGAGCAGCTGGTGGCGCAGACGCTGCAGGCGGCCACCAATCCGAGCCACGAGATTGTCCAGAAGGCGGAGGCGCAGCTGCGCGAGTGGGAGCAGCAGCCGGGCTTCTTTCCCACAATAGCCAGGCTGAGCATGCGACGCGGCGGCTGCTCTGGCGGTGCGGAGAACACGCAGGACTCCGAGGTGAAGGTGCGCTGGATGGCAGCGGTCTATCTGAAGAACGGCGTGGAGCGCTACTGGCGGCCCAACTCGCGTCAGGAGCTGCCGGCCGAGCAGAAGCAGCAGATCCGAGAGGTGCTGCTGCAGCACTACGACGCCGAGGAGGTGCCCCAGGTGGCGCTCCAGATAGCTGTGCTCCTGGGGCGGCTGGCACGTACGGACTACCCACGCTTCTGGCCGGAGCTGCTGCCCACGCTGATGAAGCAGCTGCAGGCCTGCAGTGCGGACGGCGAGGCGGCCCTGCAGCAGCGCATACTCCTGGTGCTGCACTACGTCCTCAAGGCGCTCGCCTCGCGCCGCCTGATGGCCGAGCAGCGGTACTTCGAGGAGCTGGGCTCGCAGATCTTCGGTTACCTCGCCTGGGAGATCTGGGCCCCGCTCACGGGCCGCTTCTTCGAGCTGGTCCGCAAGGAGGAGGCCTTGGCCTTGAGTGCCCTGCAGCGTGCCTATGTGGTGATGCGATCCCTGCGCAAGCTCGTGGTCTACGGCTGCAACAAGCCCTACAAGTCCACGGATCACATGAATTTCGTGGAGCAGCTGTTCCAGCGATTGCGCCAGTGCCTGGAGCTGCGCTACGAGCTGAGGATGGGCTCCGCCTCACCCGGAACCGCTGCGATACTCACCGAACTGGAGCGATTTGTGCTCAAAATGATGAAGACCCTCAACGAACTGATGGACCGCCATTCGGTCTCCTTTGCAAGATTCGTACCCGTGGCCTTGGAGTTCAGTTTCCACTATGTGTTCCACGAGGGCACAGCCCTCATATTTGACGCCGGCGACCGCATTAACTTTGGCAACTTTGCCATTCAGGCGCTGAACATGCTGAAGGGAATCATGCTGAGCGGCAACGACAGCATCAGTGCCGAGGGAGCGGCGGCAGGTGCCTCCATCGAAGACGAGCTACTGGCGGGCGCTGCTCAGAGTCATGCCAAGTTCTTTACGGCCGAGAGAATCACGTACATCTGCGAGAAAATCGTCACGCATTACTTTCTGCTCACACAGCAGGAGCTGGAGGAGTGGCAGCAGGACCCGGAGGGTTACGATCAGGACGACGGCGGTGGCGATGCCTGGAAATATGCCCTGAGGCCCAGTGTGGAGACCCTGTACTTCACCTGCTTCACCCAGCACTCGGCGGTGATGATCCAGGAGGTTCTCCGCTTCGTGAGACGCGCCCAGCAGCTGCAACTCACCCCGGAATCCGATCTGAAGGCCATTCTGCTGAAGGACGCCATCTACAATGCCGTGGGCCAGGCGGCCTTCCATTTCTACAACAAGCTGGACTTTGGCGCTTGGCTCACCTCACAGCTGCTGGCAGAGTTGCGGGTGGAGGCTCCGAATTTCCGTATACTGCGACGTCGCATCATCTGGCTGGTTGGCCATTGGGTGGGCGTTCAGCTGCCCCGAGAGCTGCGTCCCCTGGCCTACGAGGCTTGTCTGCATCTACTGCGACCCCAGGAGGATATGCCCACGAGGCTGGCCGCTGCCAGAACACTGAATCTGCTGATTGACGACTTTGAATTCATGCCGGAGGCCTTTCACCCGTACTTCCCGTCCCTCTTCGAGGCTCTATTCCTGCTGCTTCACGAGGCCGGCGAGTGCGACACCAAGATTGTGGTTCTGGGCACCATGACGCTGCTCGTGGAGAAGATGAGCGAATATATTGAGCCACAGGCACTGCAGTTCATTGCCTATTTGCCACTGCTGTGGCGCGAGAGCGAGGAGTACGACCTGCTGCGCTGCGCCATCATTGGCACCCTGGAGCAGCTGGTGCGTACCATCCGGGATGTTCCAGAGCCCATGAAGCCCTTCCTCTACAGTGTCATCGAGCTGAGCACAGACCTTCAGGTGAGAAGTGATGAGAAATTTCCATTAACAAAACAAAGAGAGGGAAATATTTAATATTTGTAACTCAGTTTAATTCCCATTAAGATATATAGTCTTACGAATCCAGTCCGTGAAGGCCAAGACATCTGTGTAGACACCTGGGCCGCGACACAAATAATGGCCGTAGCTCACGATACCAAACTGAATCGTACGCCTGATGTAGCCATTAAACAGCCTCTGCACAAGCGGTCCGCCGGAGTCGCCTTCACAGGTGTCGGCATGGTTGTGACCCGCACAGAACTGTCCCCAAGTCAAGGTGGTGCGCATGGCGCTATTACATTCCGTTGCGTTGAGCTTCCTAAGGGTGGCCATCTGCAGAACTGTGGCAATTGTGTTGATGTTGGTCTTGCCCCAACCAGTGGCCACAAAAGTGGGATTGTATGAGGCTCTCGAAGGATTCAGGAGGATGCAAACTGGACGGATGTGTACTGTGAGAGGGAGAGAATCCTTATTAAACGGAGGGGAAACTCTTCAACTTTGGGTTCTTCTTACTGTCATAGCGCACATCTGTGGCGAGTTTAAGCAGGCCAATGTCATGGCTGCTACCCGCTTGGTAGCTGTAATTGTCATGTACAATGGCTTTGGCAACTTCGTACTCCTTGTACTCGGGAATACAACCATCCCTCGTGCAATCAATCAGAGTTTTGGTATCATACTCGCCCAGGCGCACCTTTCTGTGGAAGATTTGTAGATTTTCGAATGGGAAACCGCACCCAAAGATTACTTACAGATTATCTTCTATACAGTGAGCGGCAGTGAGGATATATCCTAGAAAATATCATTGATTAGCTGCAAATTAAAAGATAAATACAAACTTTTGGTGATGAGTGTGCCGCCGCAGCGAAAGGCCGAGTTATACGTCAAATATGCCATCCAGGGGCTGGAGGTAATCCTTGCATTGCGTCCTCCGTAGACCCTACCCTTTGGTGGAATTGAAACGGTGTAGCCGCAATTATTGTCCAGAAATTGGCCTAGAAAAGCCTGGGGAAATGTTAGGCAAGTGAGAAGAGCAAACCAAGCTGCTATGAGTCTCATTGCAAGTCGTTTTTATACTGATTTCCCTTTAAATAAATCTATATTAGCGAAGCTGGTTCTTATCTGTTTTGAGAATTGAAAGATTTATGACCCTATACACTTTATGGGCGGCTTCTATGAAAATGGCAAGAAGTTTGTAACGATTTAAGCTTAATTTTAGCCTGAAACTTAATTGCTAATACTAATCGACTTTCCATCTTGCAGCAACACTCGCACGTCTACCTCATCGAGGACGGGATCATGCTCTGGCTGGCCGTAATCGGAAACTCGACTGCGTTGACCCCCGAGCTGCTTAAGCTATGCGACCACCTGCTGCCCATCATTGAGATGTCATCGGAGAATCTCCGCACTGTCCTGCAGTTGATCCACGCCTACATCCTGCTGGATGCCCAGGCCTACTTGAGTCGTTATGGCGAGGGCTTTGTCTCCTACTGCGTGCGCTCCTTTGAGGATATCCGGGTGGAGGGTATCATCGCCATGCTGAGAATCTTCGAGACGTGCCTGAAAACGGATGCAGCAATGGGCCTGCGGCTGGTGCGTCCCGCCCTGCCGTTCGTCTTCCAGCAGGTGTACATCAAGCAGGACTACCCCATGACCATGGGCTGGTATTTGACCATTGTGGCGCGTACCCTGCTCATCGACCAGGCCGTGTTCATGTCCGTGGTGCAGGAGTTGCCGCAGGCGGACGCTCTGGCCCGCATTCTGGACGTGTGGATTGAGATGTTTCCCATGGTTCCCGACACGCACGCCGAGAAGCGTAAGCTTTTCTGTCTGGCCTTCGCCTCCATCTTTAGTAGCAACGAGCTGTTGCTCGCCCGCCTGCCTCACATCCTTCAATTGGTGGACGAGACGCTGGGCGAGGTGATGGACAAGCAGTATGCCGCCGTCGAAGAGGGTGCCACCAAGACTACGCCTCGATACTACGACTCCCTGGTCATTCACGATGAGCACGAGCTGGACGAGCTGCAGCAGCAGTTGGGCAGCGAAGACTTCCATGCCAAGGGCTATCCGGCAAAGACCTATCACGACGATAGGCACCGTCAGCTGGTGCTCAAGGATCCCGTCTATAAGATTCCCCTAACGGAGTACCTCAAGTATCAGCTGCAATCGCTGCAGGCGCAGCTGGGAGCCCAGCGCTACGAGCAGCTGCTGTGCTCGGTGGTGCCCGAGGTGCTGGAGCGGATCACCATGTACATAGAGCAGACGGTGCCAAAGGCGTGCGTGGTGTGTCCGGACTCTGGCCCCAGCTCAGGCTCAGGATCGGGGACGACTGCGGACGAGACGCTAACCGAGCAGATCGAGTCCGGCTGATCCCGAACTGCTGTGCTTCAAAAGCTTTCTACGCTAAGTTATTAATGTATTTTGTATTGAAATTATATATTTTTAATTGTTAAATGCTGCATTTCTTTTTTTTTTTTTGTCGGCTAGTCGACTGCCGGCCTCCGTTCCATTTTCCCCCGAAGAAGCGTGCGAATGGTGTCGTCCTTTTGCTGCAGCTTGTGCCGCATCTTGTCCAGTTCCTCGGCATTGCGGGAATGCAAACCGCGCAGCTGTGATTCCTTGTGCTGGACGAGCACCTCCAGGCGGCGTACCGCCTCGTAGGTGTCCCTCACCTCCGCCTGGCCGGCCTCCAGCTTCTGGGCCCACTGCAGGGCCATTCTCAGGCGCGCCTTAAGACGATCCCTTCCATGCTTTGCCTTCTCCGTGCTGCGGACAAGCGAGGCTGCCCTTGCGGTGGTGGCTTGCAGTTGTTCCTGCAGAGCTGTGCGCTCTCTGGCATGTTCCTGTCGTAGCTGTTCTAGAAGAGCCTTGCACTGGTGAACTGCCTCCGATTCGGCTGGGGGAGGAGGTGCGGGAGCAGGAGCAGGAGCGGCTACAGTTGGAGGAGCACTCTTCAGGGCGGCCAGCTCCGATTTGGTGCGTGCATAGGCTGCCTGCAGGTGATCCATGTCCAGGAGTAGCGTCTGCATGCGCTGCTCGTAGCAGTGCATCACCTCCACCAGCTTTTCCTTGGCCAAATCTGTCTTGCGGGTCTGGGCCTCAGCCTTGGAGCGGCAAACACCCAACTGGGCCTGGAGACACACACGCTCCTCCCGCCAGCCGCCCAGGTCACGGCGTAGATGCTCCTGCGCTTGAAGCTGAAGGAAATAAAGTGCAGATTTTTAAATGGAAATGAAAAAAAGGTAGATAAAAGCCTTTGCTCACCAGCTTGGTGTTCTCCTCCAAAGCTCTCTTCAGTTCGCCAGTAAAATGCTCAAATTCAGTACTAAATTGTGCCAACAGTGCATCCTTGTCCCTCAGAGACTCATCGTAAGCCTGCAGGAGGGGTCCTAGCGTGTGAGTAGGCAAAGGCAGGCAGGATGTAGTGGCCCCGACTGAACCTCCAGCAACAGGAGCCTCGTCATTGTGACGCCTCTGATCCTGATAGCTCTCAATCTGAACGTTCAGCCGGAAGACAAGGGTCTTGAGCATGTCCACATCGCTGAGGAGCGAGCGATTCTGGCCGTGAACGTTGTCCAGTCGCTGGCTAAGCTGCTGGCAACGGGAACAATTGGCCACCTGCTGCTCAGCCTCTGCCAGGCGGCGTTCCAACTCCGCGCTGTCCAGGCGCAGTTGCTCATTCTCCTTGGCGAACTGATCGTTGTAACGATGCAAAGTGGAAAGCCGCTGGACAAGCTGCTCCAACTGCTGCTCCTTGGCCTGAAGCTGGTAAAGGGAAATTATTAGAGATGATGTCATTGGATTATAAACTTGGACTCACCAGTGTATTGAGGGAGCGTTCCTTTTTACGATCCTTGTTGGCAGTTCCTAGAGTCTCCTGACGCTGTTTCACCTCAACTTCAACGCTGCGCGAACGGCGATTAAAGTTTCCGGAAAGCGTTTGCAGGACCTTTCGATTCCGTTTGGGCGGCTCGGGACATGGTTGATCCAGATCCGTGATCATCACATTCCGCGTGCTCATTTTGGCAAATAAACTCGCTTCAATCCTGACACTTTATGCCTGGATTGCTAGTTGTAAACAAAAACGTATAGACACACCCGCCCGAGTGTCCCGTGTCCTGGCCCCGTTGCCATGGCAGCCAGGCGGGTGTTTGACCCTGTTTTCCAGCAGGCTGACAGTCACCCCCAGTGGGAGTGAGGGTAGAAATGTGGGTAAAGCCGCCACCTTTGTGGAGGAAACAGTATCGATACAATGGTTAGTCATTACTCAGGCTAGAGCAGAGGTGGAAAAAGTCTTCTTTTTAGGATTTTAATGACTATTCGATTTTGTGACACAAAATATATATATTTAAATATTTACATTTAATTATATTTTAAGATTAACTAAGTGTAGTTCTAGTTTCACCAGAGACAAAGATTATCCCAGCGTTCGAATTACATTCTGAATCCAACCTATATAGTTAGGCACAAATGTGTAGACTCCCGGACTTTGGCACATATCATCGCCGAAGCTAACTATGCCCAGCTGCAGGTAGCGATTCACTCCATCAACATTAATGTGGGTCACCAGTGGGCCGCCAGAGTCGCCGGAGCAAGTGTCCGAGCCCTGAAGTCCAAGACAGGCCTGATTGTTGCTGAGCTGAACGTTCAGCCTCTGGGCACAGTGGGAATTTGGATAGTGATCTAGGTTGGTGGTCTGCAGCACACTGGAGGATGGCCCCCTATGGGTCTGTCCCCAGCCGAAGGCCTGCCACTGCCTCCTGTAGGGAACATGTGCGGGATTTAGAAGCAGGCAAATGGGCATTATGTGAGCTGGGGAAAGAAGATAGAGGATTTGTAGAAGAAAAGAACAAGGGTAAGGTGTCACAATTAACTTACAATTAAATTGAATATCTCTGGTCAGCTTGATCAGAGCAATGTCATTGGTAAAATCGCGTGCCACATAGTTTTTGTTTCTTGAAACTGCAGCTATAGAAAAGTCCTGATGCGGGGGAAGGCAACTTGAACCCACACAATCGGGATTTGTATTGGTATTATACTCGCCCAGACGCACAGTGCTGAAACGCAGAAAAAACCTTATTTAGAATTAAATTTCCTCTAAAAAACAAAATGTTACTCACAGTCCAGATTCAACGCAGTGGGCAGCCGTCAGAATGTATCCTAAAAAGTTCACAAAAACAGTAATTATATATGTAGATACTAAGTATCTATAGAAATCTACGAACTTTGATGGATGATCGTCCCGCCACAGTGGAGTCTCTGGTTTCGCATTAAATACGCCATGAAGGGGGCTGATCCAATGGTTGCATCTCTGCCATGCATAATCCTGGCTACTCTGGCCGGATAGGAAAGTCCGCACATGGAGTTCATGAAGTAAGCCTGCCGCCCCCTCACTCCCTGCCCCTTCACTCCCTGCTGAAGCTGAAGGATCAGGCTGCAGACTGCAAAGACTATTAAAATCCATTTCCTTAAGGTTGCCATGCCGACGGAGGCTTCTTGCTAACTAAACCCAATGCAGCTACATTCGCTCGGTATAATCTGTGGCGAATTCTCTTATCATCCGAAGAGTGCCTGTGATTTTATTCGATTTCTTTGGAACGGAGAGAGCGTGTCGCCGATTGTTGACCTCGATTAAGCTACGATCCCGAACCCGGGCTGTGTGCTATCAATGTAAACAAAGCGCAGATTTTTCTGAGAACTGTTAAAGTATTTTTAAGCCATATAAAAAAAATATATATGTATAAATACCTCTAATTAAATAATTAACATAAAAGCATGGGGCAAAGGTTTTTTGAATTTTTAATTGTTTGTGCTTATTTGTTTATTGCTTAATTTATAATTGTTTGATTTCAAAATTTAATTCTAATTTATTTTATTTAAATTAATTTACTATCAAGAAAGAAAGTTATAATCTCGGAAAGTTTAATTAGGAATACTCTTGCTTACAACATTATTTAAAGGCTTTCTCTTATAGATTTTTTTAGGTCAATGGATCAGGTCACTAGATTAAAAATATATACAAATTAAATATTAAAAATTAAAGATTATAAATGTATAAAAATAAAATATTTCTTTTTAATTGTTCACAATTTTATAAAATTATAAATCGATATTTTTATTGCAATGTTTTATATTTTATTTATTGAAATTTTAAATGCAAATCGGAAACTTCTGCATTTTCAATTTTATATACCAATTCTTAGTGGTAGACATCAAATATGTGAATTAATTATATTTAAAATTGATATTTTTTACATTCTAATTTTTCTTTTTCTTTGACAATTAAATGTTTAAACAAGAAAGGAAAGCTAACTTCGGGCGGAGCCGAAGTTTATATACCCTTGCAGAATATTCTGTAAATTATATTTTCCAAATTGAATCATATACAATCTAATTTAAATGACTTAACAAGAAGGCTGAAATGGCCGGGTAATTTCCGATCGTTCAGTTATATGGCAGCTATAAGATATAGTCGGCCGATCGTTATGAAATTTGGTTGGTCGGATCAACTGACCAAATATATAATATGTACGAAGTTTTTCTTTTCTATCTTCAAAAACACAAAAGATGGGCAATTTTCGATTTTTCAGTTATATTATTATATCTATAGCTATATCTTATATTCGGCCGATCCTGATAAAATTTGGTTTGTCGTAGTATTTTGCCAAAAATAGCATTCTTACTAAATTTGAACTCTATAACTTTAAAATCGCCGAAGTTATAGCATTTCCGATCAATCAGTTATATGGCAGCATTAGGATATAGTCGGCCGATCCCGGCCGTTCCGACTTATATACTGCGTGCAAAGGAAAGAAGGGTGTGTGCAAAGTTTCAAGTCGATAGCTTTAAAACTGAGAGACTAGTTTGCGTAGAAACAGACAGACGGACAGACAGACGGACAGACGGACAGACGGACAGACGGACAGACGGACATGCTTATATCAACTCAGGAGGTGATCCTGACCAAGAATATATATACTTTATAGGGTCGGAGATGTCTCCTTCACTGCGTTGCACACTTTTGACCAAAATTATAATACCCTCTGCAAGGGTATAAAAACACATAACTAAATCATGCAATCTGTAAAATTAATTGGGAAAATTTTCTTGTGTTATGCACATTTAATTAAAATATTTTTGGTAAGCTTTTGACAATTTTAATTTAACCCCTTATAATGTATGAAAAAAATTGCAATTGGCATGGCTTGATCGATTCAGCTGTTGATCCTGATCAAGAATATGTATATACTTTATAGGATGGAATGAAATTATTATACCTTCAGCAGGGGTATCAGGGGTATTTTACTCTTTCTTTTAATAAATCTGTGTTGGTAGATATATAATTATATATGCAATATATAGAATACAAATATATATTTTTCAAGAAAATATGTCCTTAAGGATATTTTTAATTAATTTTAAAATATATACTCATACAGGAATAATGTACATAAACATTATCAGTGTCATTTTCAGGATACTGCTTCCTAGTTCAGAGTCTCCTCCTACCAGACTACCGGCCATGCCGTGTTATATGCATAGACACGACGATGGCTGCTCTGTGCCGCCGGAGGACGTCTTGTTGGTGCTGAACCCCGCCTTTGTGGTTGTGTCCTCATATTATTATGTGACCGAGCTTGACGTGATAAAGGCTGACCGTCACCGTATTGTCGCACCACCTTAAGAATCCAGTCCACGTGGCTCAGGACATCGGTGAAAACGCTGGCATAGGCGCACTGCCGGTTCGTGTAGCTGGCAATGCCCACCTGGACGAAACGCATTTGATTTCCGATTCGAACCATTGCTCCCAGCGGACCACCGGAGTCGCCGTTGCACATATTGCTGTCCAAGTTGCCGGCACAAAACTGATTACTCGCAAGGGGAGGACTCTTGATATATTCGGTGCAGATTTCGGGATCCTGACGTTCGATATTCAGGGTCATCAGGTGATCGCTGTCGGGCTCATTGTGGGTCCTGCCCCAGCCAGTGCCGATGAGGGGATTAAGGTTGTCGATGAAGCTCCTCCAAGTGGGATTCAGGACAATGCAAATGGGCCTTATGTTGTCTGGGCAGTTAAAGAATATTTAATATTTATTTATTTATAAATATAGAAGATTATTTATGTACCTTTGTAGACCACAGCTGTGATCATGCGTAGAATGGCAATATCGTTGGATTGCGTTGCCCTACTATACAGTCGATTCCTAAAGCCAGCGTCCACATAGTGCTCCTCTCGCATGGTGCAGTAGGCACCCGCCTCGGTATTATGACACTTGTCATCCTGGCTTCTCTGGTACTCTCCCAGGCGTGCCACTCTTAAGAAAGTCGCAATAAATATTAAATTTATATATTTTTATAAAGAAATAGATACTTACAGCTGCGTGTTGGGCAGAAAACAATGCGCTGCCGTTAGTACTAGTCCTGAAAAAATATTATAAATATAATATATAAAATTATTTAGTAAAATAATCAATATTTACGGGGAGTAATCAAGGTTCCGCCGCACACGAATCGATCGTCAGTGGAGTGAAGAAACACCATCCAGGGGCTAGAAGTCAAGCCAGCAACGGTGCCTCGGATCACCTTGGAGGTAATAGAAGCAGCTCGAATCCCACATGCCGCATCCAATAGCTGGGAGGATCCTGGCTGAGATCGGAGCAGAAGCAGGAGCCACAGCTGGGCGAGCAACGAGCTTCCAATGGCAATGGTATTCATCTCGCAAATGTCTGATAATCGGCCGAGATTCTGGTATTAATAACCGGCTTATCAGCAACTCGATGGGGTCAAATGTTAATATTCATTTTATTGTTTGCACAAAGAGCAGTGTCTTTTCTGGGAACTGAAATTATTCAGATTCAGACAAAAGATAATAAAAGTTCGTAGGGAATACTAGGAGACTTTATTGTTTACAAAAGATAATAATAATAATTTTCTCCTTGTAATATCCACTTGTGCGCCAAACTCTCTAGGACATGGTTGTTTATTGATAGTAATAGAAAGTCTTATAACGATGTGGTTCCTCTCTAGTGGGGGAAAATGCTCGGTAGCTCTTGCTAAACCCACTTCCATGTTCCCTCACCACCTTGCGGATCCAGTCCACGTGGCTCAACACATCCGTAAAAACACTTGCCTTGCGACACTCTTTGTTCGTAAAACTGGCAATGCCGACCTGCATGAAGCGTCTTGTTTTGTCCCACGCCTTAATTAATTTTCCCACTGGACCACCGGAGTCGCCAAAGCATAGATTGCTCTTGAAGTTTCCAGCGCAGAATTGGTTGGCCACGAGGGAACTGTTGGTCATTTTGTTGCAAAACTCTCGAGGCTGGCGACTAATTTCCAAAGTCCTCAAATAATCGCTGTCCCCTGTCCTTTTATCCTCAGTCTTGCCCCAGCCAGTGGCGGTGAGGTAGTCGAAATCGTCAACAAAGGATCTCCAGTCCTTCCTTATCCCAATACATATGGGCCGGATGTTAGCTAAAAATACGTTAAGGATAAGTTTTATCCTTTTTAAATCATTGATTCTAGAGCTCAAACCTTTGTAGGTGACATAGCGAGCCAGTCGAAGAATGGCAATGTCGTTGGCTTGGGTTTTCGGATTGTAGAATTGGTGCTTTATGCCCAAGTCCACTGGGATCTCCTCTCGGTCGGTGCAGTAATGGGTGTTCATTGTTGTTTTATAGCATTTTGCAAACCTTGTTCTCTGGTACTCGCCCAGTCGAGCAACTCTGCAAAAAGAGAATAAAATAAAATATTTAAAATTCAGAAGTTTACAAGGACAAAAATAGTATCGAAAAATTGAATTAACTCTTTAAAAAGATTATCGATTTATCACATATTATTAATATATTATTAATAATATATATTTAATATTGACTTTCGACTTTTATTATTATTATTATTATTACTTACAGCGTTATGTGGGGAAGAAAACAGTGTGCTGCCGTTAGTACCATTCCTAAAACAAAAATAATATAAAACATATATAAAATAAATATACAAGTTTATAAATACGAACGATGAGTGATCAGAGTTCCACCGCAAATAAATCGTTCGGTGTCCGAGAGAAGGAAAACCATCCATGGACTTGAAGTTATTTCAGCAATGTTGCCATTTTTTATCCTGACTTCAGGTGCTCGAATACCGCAATCAGGATCAAGCCATTGCGCAGATCCCAACTGAAGATGAAGGAGCACAAACAGCAGCCAGGCGAATAGCGCTGTTCCGGTGACGAAGAATTCCATTGCAAGACTACTCACGAATTCATTGAAGCTTAGGGATTAATAGACGTCTTTTCAACTTGCTAGAAAGAAAAAAAAAAAGATTTATAAATGTACATAAATCATAAAAATTGCCAAAAAAAAAAAAACTGGAACTGCAGTTCTGGGGTATGCCCTCTGGTTCGAGGAATATAAAATATTATAAATATGTTATAGATCCGATAAGCATTATTAATGGTTTATTTTTCTTCAAAAAAATGTCTAATTAACTTTCAAATGTCTAAAATGAGTATTTCAAAGAAGTGAATCTATGATTGTTTCCAAGAAACTAAACTCTCTGTTAATAATTTATTTCTAAACAAGAAAATATTCTTAAATATTTAATATTTTTGATAATTAGAAAAATATTTGCAATCCAAATATATAAAAAATACTATTACTAATAGGAGTAACTACAACATTTTAATTTTAAATCAAATTAGGTTATTGAAAATCGATCTTAAATATATTTAATTTACGAACTGCCATTTTTTTTGTTGTACAAAATTCCCTTAAAAGTTCGTGTACGCCTTCACCATTTGCTGGATCCATGGCCCATGGACCACTACGTCCGTGTACACTCCGACGCCAGAGCACTTGGGACTGCCGTAACTGACCACGCCCAACTGGACATATTGTTTTTTGCCGTTATGGAACAGGCTCTGGCCGAGCGGTCCTCCGGAATCGCCCAGGCAGGTGTCACCGTAGGGGCTGCCCGCACAAAACTGATCATCCTGCAGTGTTCTCGAAAGCCTGTCTTCGCACCGCTCACAACCGTAACGCTGTAAGGTCACCTCCTGGAGCCGTCCGTGTCTTCGGTTGCTCTTAGTGTAACCCCAGCCTGTGGCGGTGAAATCTTTGAGATAAGGGAGATACGGCCTCTTCCAGGGGTCCAAAATTATGCAAATTGGCTTTATGTGAGCTGTAGAGAGAGAAGGAAACAGATCAACTGCCGTCATGTCTGGGCAAATACTCTACCATTGTACTCCACTGATCGCAACAAGCGAAGCAGTGCAATGTCATTGGCTCCCGTTTTTCGAGAAAAGCCGCGGTGCTGCAGAGCTACGTCAATGTCGTGCTCTTCCGAATTTGGAGAGCAACCGTGAACGGTGCAGTCTCTCCTGGTCCTAAGATCATATTCGCCAAGACGAGCCTTCCTGCGCAAATTAAATATTCATTTATGGTTACAATAAAAATTTATATAAATTCACTCACAAGCCAGGCGTCAGTGGGCAATGGGCGGCAGTGAGGATGAAGCCTGCCATCGGGGAATATCGATTGAAATTGGGCTGAAAATTGTATCATTTTGTCGGATTAACTCACGTCGATGGATGAGAGTGCCGCCACACACATATCTGGTGGCGGTATGCAGATAGGCCATCCATGGGTGGAAATTTATTTGTGAATCCGTGCCGTTGAATATTCGGAATCCAATCAGATTTTCCCTAATGCCGCAGTTTGGCTCCAAATATTCAGCCGAGATCGAGAGCCAGACTATTCCAAATATTCCTAGGACAAGAGTTCGCATCGCAGCTACTCCGGCAAGGCCAGACATCACGACGACAGCTGTGGAAAGCAACTAAAGCCAATTCATCGGAATTATCTCTGCATCTGATTTTCGCAGGCTGCCGAAATAGGGAATATTTCCGAGTAATTGTTGATAAGACTGTAATGCCATTAAGAGCCGGGATTTTTCATGTTATGGATATGTTGAAAGTTCAGGAGGAGGTCAACGTTGACAGCCAAATGAAATATTTTAAAAATAATGATCCATTCCTAGAACTCGACTAGTCGATGAAAAAAATCAATTATAAAGCTTAAGTCCCCGGCCGATTGTTAAACATTTGCGAAATGAGCGCCAGTGCCGTCGGAATCAAGATCTTTGCCAGCTGGCTGCTCCTGGTAGCCTATCATCCGCCGGGATCCGCCCAATTTCTTGAACCGGAATGTGGACTTTCATCTCCTCCGGTCCCTTATGCGGATAGGATCGTCAAAGGCAAAATCGCTGGGATGACCTCGAGTCCTTGGATGGCTTTTGTCATGACAACTAATGATTATTTTGTCTGCGGCGGAACTCTGATCACTAACCGTTCGTATAAGTATATCTGCAGATCAGGCCTGGTCACAAGAATCTGCGGCAAGTTCCATGGGGAATGTGTCGAAGCATTGTTCGTGAGCAGCTCTGGTTATCTCTCTGTCTATAAACTTGTCTTCCCATTGCAGGACTAGTACTCACGGCTGCACATTGTTGGGAACAGCGACGTCTGTAAGTGACACTGAAGCACCCTTAAGAATCTCAAATAATTAATGCGTTTTTTTATACCTTTTCCGCAGAAAGGTTCTTTTGGGGGAATACAATAGAGACTTGAATAAAACCTGTTATTATAACGTGAACGATAATCTCTACTGTACCACCAGAGTGCAGATCAATGTGGACAAGGCAATCATGCATCCCCATTTTGATCCGAAAACCACAACCAACGACATAGCCATTCTCCGGTTGGCCAGGCGAGTGGAATACAGAGGTGAGAGTGGCTCTGTTTTGCAAAGAGGATAACAAATCGTTACATATATTTTCTCCACGCAGAGAACATCAAGCCCATCTGTATTTTGGTGGATAAGAGCTGGAGAAACTATATAAACGGTATAGATATTCTCACCGCCACTGGTTGGGGCTTAACCTGGCCAAAAGGAACACCAAGTATTGTCCTCCAAACCCTGCAAATCAGACGACAGTTTCCAGAAATTTGCGCCGAACACGTCAAGAGGCATCCTTTGAGTAACGAGTTTTGCGTGGGAAACCCGGACAGTGGAGTATGCAACGGCGATTCCGGCGGACCCATTGGAAAACTGATTCGTTACGGGAATAGGACTCGCTTCATCCAGATCGGCATTGCCAGCCTAGCAAACAGTCAGTGCAACTATGCCAGTATCTTCACCGATGTGTTGAGCCATGTGGACTGGATCCTCAGTGTGGAGAAGAAATACGGCCATGAGTACAGGCAACCCATACGAGTACGGTCTTTGACTAGCCGTAATCCAAACCGATATGTCCCCAGACATTCCATTCAAAGGCCGCGTGTTACCTGGTATTCCCGTTACTAGATTACTTGGAACATTCCAAATTCGAATATTTATAATTTCTAATTTGTTAGAAAATAACTTATGTTGCAGAAAGGTGAAGGGCTTTCCCACTACATAAATATATTGAATGTATATGCTTTAGATGCCAAGCTATTCTTAATTTTATTTAATTCAAGCACAAACTTATATATATTTTCTCTTAAATTACTGTCACAAGTAAATTGAATTCCCTTTAAAAATATTGTGATAAACTTAAGGTTAAAAAATATATAAATATAAATCAAACATTTCAAAGTTCATGATCTTTTTTCGCTCGAATATTTTAATGGATTTCTTCGAATATAGCGATAATGTGCTTTATAATTTGACGCTTCTCCACATGAACTTAATATGTATACCTTAGTTCAAACCGATTTCTGAACAGTCACGAAATGAGTGCCATTGGAATCCTAAGTCTGCTGCTCTTGGTATCCCATCTTCAGCCGGGACTCACTCATTTCCTTGATTGGGAATGTGGACTTCGATCTGATCCGGTCCCTTATGCTCCAAGGATCGTCAATGGTTCCGACGCTAAGATGACCTCGAGTCCTTGGATGGCTTTCATCCTCACAACTAATGATTTTTTCATCTGCAGCGGAACTCTGATCACTAACAGTTCGTATCACTACATCTGAAGAACAGGGCTGCTCACAAGAAGCTGCGGCAAGTTCCCTGTGAACCGTTTCAAAGCTTTGTTTGTGGGCAGTTCAGCGTGTTATCTCTTCATCTTAAAACTTTCCTCATCATTGCAGGATTTGTCCTAACGGCTGCGCATTGTTATTATAAACACCGAAATCTGTAAGTGATTCTGAGATAACCTTAACTCTCGCAAATAATTATAACGTTTTTTATTCCTTCTCCGCAGTAAGGTTGTTTTGGGGGAGTACAATACGGGCTCGAAGGATACCTGTTATTATAACGTGCACCATGACCTTTATTGTAACACCCGAGTGGAGCTCAATGTGGACCTGGGCTTCATGCATCCCAATTTTAATTTAAAACCCTTAGACAACGACATAGCCATTCTCCGGCTGGCCAGGCGAGTGGAATACAGAGGTGAGAGTGGCTCTGCAAATCGGATAACTATTCGTTACAATTATTTATTCCATGCAGAGAACATCAAGCCCATCTGTATTGTGCTGGATAAGAGCTGGAGAAACTATATAGACGGTATGGATTCTCTCACCGCCACTGGTTGGGGCTTAACCTTTCCAAATGGAAAACCCAGTAAAGTCCTCCAAACCGTGAAACTCAGACGACAGTTTCCGGAAATATGCACTCAATACGCTGGTAAGACTCCTTTGCACAACGAGTTCTGCGTGGGAGCCTGGAAAAGTGGTGTATGCAACGGCGATTCCGGCGGTCCTATAGGAAAGCTTATTGCATACGGGGAGAAGCCTCGCTTCATCCAGGTTGGCGTTGCCAGCCTAACGAACCAGCGGTGCAAGTATGCCAGCATCTTCACCGATGTATTGAGCCACGTGGACTGGATCCTCAGTGTGGAGGAGAGATACAGCCATGGATACACTCAGCCTAAACAAGTACGGCCTCCGAATAGGCGTAATCCAAACCGTTATATCCCCAGATAAACCATTTAATGGTCGCGATTTTCTGTTCCTTTCAATCTCTAGATTACTCGGACTCTTTTACAAACGTCTACGAAACAAAAAGAAAAATAAAGACCAAATTTGACCGAGATTACATATTTATAATTTCTTATATTTTCTATATTTTCTTTTAATTTAAGAAAATACTTTAGAACTAGACAAAAAAACTGATAAATTTGTATTCTTTCTCTTTAAAAGAAAAAAAATTCTCGCGTGCTTAAAGCGTAAAATGTTTTATTATGTCATAGCTAGTGGAAAAGTTTATTCTCTTTTTTAAATATTAAGGTGTGCTGAGTTTACTTTTGTTATATTTTTATACTATAAAAATAAATCATAATATAATACTATAGACAAATAAAATCATTATATAAGAATATGGTCCAATCAACTATTTGAAGCTAAGTGTTCTTTATTCGCTAGAATATTTTAATAGATTTTTCTTCGAATATAGTTATAATTTACTCTAACTTCTGATGCTTCGCCACGGAAACAGTATAAATAGCTTCATTTCACTCGATTATTAAACAGTTTGCAATGTATACCAGTACCATCGGAATCAAGGCCTTAGCCAGCTTGCTGCTCCTGGCAGCCTCTCTTCAGCTGGGATCGACCCAATTCCTTGAACCGGAATGTGGACTTCGATCTCCTCCGGTCATTTTTGGGAGACGGAACTTAAATGACACCATCGCTGGGAGGACCTCGAGTCCTTGGATGGTTTTTATCCTCACATCTGATGATTATTTCATCTGCGGCGGAACTCTGATCACCAACCGTTCGTATCAACACGTCTCCTGATCAAAGATGATCACAAGAGGCTGCAGAAAGTTTCCTGTGAAACGCTTGCAGCTTTTTTTGTAAGCAGCTCATCGGGCTTTCTATCTAACTAAAATCTTTTATTACCATTGCAGGACTAGTACTTACAGCTGCTCAATGTTATTATAGCCACCGACATCTGTAAGTGACTCTGAGACATTCGTAACTCTCGCAAGTAATTATTGTGTTTTTTATTCCTTCTCCGCAGTAAGGTTATTTTGGGGGAGTACGATACGGAATTGGTGGATAACACCAGAGTGGAGCTCAATGTGGATATGGGCATCATGCACCCCAACTTTAATTATGAAACCGCAGACAACAACATAGCCATTCTCCGGCTGGCCAGGCGAGTAGAGTACAGAGGTAAGAGTGGCTCTGTTTTGTAAACAGGATAACAATTTGTTACATGCATTTTCTTCCCCCAGAGAACATCAGGCCAATCTGCATCGTACAGGATAAGAGATGGAGGAACTATATAGACGGTATGGAATCTCTTATCGCCACTGGATGGGGCAAAACCAGTCCAAATGGAAGAATCAGTAATATCCTTAAAAAAGTACAACTCAGACGACAGACTCCTGAAAGTTGCAGGCGATATATTAATAAGGCTCCTCTGGACAACGAGTTTTGCGTGGGAAATTTGGACAGTGGTTTATGCAACGGCGATTCTGGCGGTCCCATAGGAAATCTGGTTCCTTACAAAAATAAGACTCGCTTCATCCAGGTTGGCATTGCCAGCTTAACGAACCCGCAGTGCAACTTTGCCAGCATCTTCACCGATGTCTTGAGCCACGTGGATTGGATCCTCAGTGTGAAGGAAAGATACGGCAATGGGGATACGCAGACTAGACGAGTACAGTCTCCGAGTAGGCGTAATCCAAACCGTAATATCCCCATTAAAACCATTTAATGGCCTCGTTTTTCTGTTCCTTTCTATCAATAGATGAATACTTAATGTAGTACTTCTGCGAATCAAATATAAAAAAAGAGTAAATTTGACGGAGTTCGAATATTTATTATTTCTAATTCGTTAGTAAATGATACATTAAATAGGTTCTTTTAATAAAAAAAAATCTTTTAAACTGAACAATAGAATTCATATGTTTGTCTTCGTAAATTAATTCTTTCGCGTTCTTAAAACATAAAAGGTTTTATTGTCATAGCTAGTAGAAAAGTTTTGCTCCTTTTCAATTATTAACATGTGCTGAATTAACTCTTGTTATATGTTCAGGCCATAAAGATTAATCAATAGATAACAATGTGGTCCAATCAACCATTTGAAACTAAGTGATTAATCTTTATTCGCTAGAATATTTTAATAGATTTCTTCGAATATAGTTATAATTGGCTGTAACTTCTTACGCTCCTCCACGGGAACAGTATAAATAGCTAAGCCATAATCGATTGTTAAACAGTTCGGAATGAATACCAGTGCCATTGGAGTCAAGATCTTAGCCAGCTTGCTGCTCCTGGCAGCCTCTTTTCAGCTGGGATCCGCCCAGTTCCTTGATCTGGAATGTGGACTTCGATCTTCTCCGGACCCTTTTCCGAAAAGGATCTTAATTGGCAACAACGTTCGGGTAAACTCGAGTCCTTGGATGGCTTTCATCGTCACAACTCATGATTATTTCGTCTGCAGTGGAACTCTGATCACCAACCGTTCGTATCAACATATTTCTAGATCAAAGCTGCTCACAAGAAGCTGCGGCAATTTCCCTGCGGAATGCTTCAAAGCTTTGTTTGTGAGGAGCTCAACTGCCTTTCTACCTAACTAAAATCTTTTATTCCATTGCAGGACTAATACTAACAGCAGCTCAATGTTATCATAAACACAGACATCTGTGAGTGACTTTGGAGCACCCTTAAGAATCTCAAATAATTAATGTGTTTTTTATTTCTTCTCCGCAGCAAGGTTGTTTTGGGGGAATATGATAAAACTTGCTATTATAAAGTGGACGGTTGTAACTCACGAGAGGAGCTCAATGTGGACCTGGGCATCATGCATCCCAATTTTAATTTAAAACCCTTAGACAACGACATAGCCATTCTCCGGCTGGCCAGGCGAGTGGAATACAGAGGTGAGAGTGGCTCTGCAAATCGGATAACTATTCGTTACAATTATTTATTCCATGCAGAGAACATCAAGCCCATCTGTATTGTGCTGGATAAGAGCTGGAGAAACTATATAGACGGTATTGATACTCTCACCGCCTTTGGCTGGGGCCACACCCGGCCAAATGGAACAGCAAGTATTGTCCTTCAATCTCTGTCAATCAGACGACGGGCTCCAGAAATTTGCACCCAATACGTCAATAAGGATCCATTGCACAATAAGTTCTGCGCGGAAAATTTCGACGGTGGTATATGCAAAGGCGATACCGGTGGTCCGATCGGAAAACTGATTCGTTACGAGAATAGTATTCGCTTCATCCAGGTTGGCATTGCCAGCTTAACGAACCCGCAGTGCAACTTTGCCAGCATCTTCACCGATGTGTTGAGCCACGTGGACTGGATCCTCAGTGTGAAGGAAAGATACGGCCTTGGGGACTCGCAGCCTAGACGAGTACAGTCTCCTACTAGGCGTAATCGAACCCGATATGACCCCAGATAAACCCTTCAATGATCGCGATTTTCTCTTCCATTCAATCTCTAGACTACTCGAACCATTTTGCTTTTTCGAAACAAAAATCAAAATATATTTCCAATTTTTGAAAAATTTAAAAACCATCTTTTAAATTAAAAAATAAAATTCAAAATGTTTCCTGTAAAAACTGTATTCTTTCGATAATTGTCATGTTCTGAATGCTTAAATGATTTGATTTGGATTTGAAAAAGTTTATACTCAATTTCAAATATTAAATGTGTAAAATTCACTCATGTTGTGTATTTATATTGACAAGGTTAAACAATAGATAAGAATGTGGACCAATCAACCATTTCAAACTAAGTGATCTTTATTCGCTCGCATATGTATTTTAATGGATTCTTGGGAATTTCTTGAAATATAAAGATAATGTTATCTAAATTTTGACGATTCTACACAGTACATATAGCTTAACCCCGACCGATTGCTGAACAGTTCGCAATGAATACCAGAGCCATCGGAATAGAAATACTTGCCAGTCTGCTGCTCCTGGTAGCCTTTCTTCAGCTGGGATCCGCCCAACTCCTTGATTGGGAATGTGGACTTCGATATTCCCCGGTTACTTCCAGCACTAGGATCCTAAATGGCACAAACGCTGGGATCACTTCGAGTCCTTGGATGGCTTTTGTCATGACAACTAATGATTATTTCATCTGCGGTGGAACTCTGATCACTAACCGTTCGTATAAGTATATCTGCTGATCAGTGCTGATCACAAGGAGCTGCGGCAAATTCCCTGTTGGAATGTGTCGAAGCTTTGTTCGTGAGCAGAATTGGTTATCTCTAATTTTAAATCTTTTCTTTTCATTGCAGGACTAGTACTAACAGCAGCACATTGTTACCATATACACCACAATCTGTAAGTGTCTGAATTAGCCTTAACACTAGCAAATAAATAATGACATTTTTATCTCTCACCCGTAGAAAAGTTATTTTGGGAGAATACAACACAGAGTGGAAAGATAGGTGTCACGATACCGTCGACGACGACGTTTACTGCACTGTCCGAAAGGAGATCGATGTGGAGTTCGGCGTCATGCACCCCTATTTTAATCCGAAAAGCACAGCCAACGACATAGCCATTCTTCGGCTTGCCGAGAAGGTGGAGTACACACGTAGGAGTGGCTTTGCACTGGAAAAAGGATAACTGACTCTAACATGTATTTGCTCCACACAGAGAACATCAGGCCCATCTGTATCGTGCTGGATAAGACCTGGAGAGACCATATAGACGGTATGGAGAATCTCGTCGTGACTGGCTGGGGCCGCACCGCTGCAAATGGTAAAATCAGTAGGATTCTTCAAACTCTGGTTATCAAGCGACAGTCTCCGGAATATTGCGCCTGGAACATTAATAGGGCTCCATTCTACAATGAGTTCTGCTTGGGAAACGAGGACAGCAGTGTTTGCAACGGTGATTCCGGCGGTCCCGTAGGAAAACTGATTCGATGGGGAGGCTGGCCCCGCTTTATCCAGGTTGGCATTGCCAGCCTAACGAATCAACAGTGTTCTAAGGCGAGCCTTTACGCGGATGTGCTGAGCCACGTAGATTGGATCCTCGAAATGAATGACATGTACGGTTATGACAATATTCCGCCACCCAGAGCTTGGTATTCGACTAGGCGGTATGAAACCCGCTTGCCGCCACGGAACGGGAACAATCGAGCTTCGCAACAATATGTACAAAATGGTCGAAGACAACGCAAATAATAGTTGAAGATGTAACTTATTTCTTTAAAGAGTTCATTTTAATTAACAAAAACCACACTTAATTTTTGAAATATATAATTCCCAAATGTTTTAGGAATATGAAATGTTGGTCTATACCAAACATGATAAAATTACAATAGTTTTGGATGTCGGGATTTTTACAATTAAACATTCTCTTGTAGCTTTCTACTTTTTAAAAATTAAAATATATCAAAATGTTGCATAATGAGAACTATCAAAATGTATTCTTAAAACAAGCAAGTTGAAATATTTCAAATATAATGATCTCTTTATCTTTAAATCAACTTGAATGTTATACTAGTTTTCTTTCAATTTCATTGCGTCTGTTTCTAAAAATACATAAACATCATTGTGTTTCAGGACACAGATCTAACAAATTGTGTAGCTGCAGCTACAAAATACGGCAAAATTAATTATAAAAATTCGTTAGGGCATTAATAAATATACAAATATATTACAAATATATAAATATAGAAATATAATATATTAAAAATAGAACTCCCATTTAAATTGAGAGCACTAAAGTGTGGTTTATTCTTTATTCTCTTTTCCCAGAAACAAAAACATTTAAAATTCTAATACATATAATTCCTTCCAAGAAGGGTAATATAAAACACTTTCTACGAAATATAAATAAAAAAAATTCTTATCTATTTCGCTTTTACCACCGGGCTGACCCCAAGTACCTACCAAAACGCAAAACCGGCTGATAAGTCAATAAACATACAGCGACTCGATGCTGGAATAACTTCAGTATATACGCGCTCATTCGATCGCAATGTTTAGCATTCCAAGTGTTATTTCTGTGCTCGCTAGCCTGCTGGTCTTCCATTCAAGATCAGGATTGGGATCGGCGATCTTTTGTGACGGAGCCCTACGTATGTTGCGAAGGTTTTAATGGACTGATCTGTAGGTTTCACGACTGATTGCGGCGCACTGCATTAAGGAGGAAGACAGTCCGTAAGTATTTATTTTTTCCTGGATGCCGAATTTGGTTAAATTTCGCAAAAAAGTTCGCCGTGGGATATATGTATGACCGAGATAGTTTGAGAAGCCAGGGGATTATATTCCCACAATATAATTATTCAATATAACAAGGAGACAATAGAAAAAGAAATTTTCGAAGATTTGTGTACGAGCACCTCAGCGTATTATCTCTTTTGCAAAAAACTCTCCTTGCCATTGCAAAATTTGTAATAACGGCTGCACCTTGTTATGATAAAAACAGACAAGTGTCTGTGCCTCTAAGATAACCTTAACTCTCGCAAGTAAAATATAGAAAGACTAATTTTGGGGGACGATAGGGACTCGGAAAATAACTCACGGTGATTTTAATTTAACACCAGAGCGGATCTCAATGTGGGCAAAGGCATAGAGCACCCCAACTATAATTATAAAACCTCAGACAACGATATAGCCACTCTCTCGGCGAGTGGAGAACAGAGGTGAGAGCGGCTCTGTTTTGCAAACAGGATAACTATTCGTTACATGTATTTACTCCAAGGGAGTATGTATTTACTTTTGGATGAGAGCTGGGGAAGCTTTATAAACTTGATACTCTCACCGCCACTGGCTGTGGCCAGATGGAAATATCAGCAGTCCTCCAAACCGTTTTTTTGTAAAATGTATTCGTTCTGTTTCCAAAACTGTCGTATTCTGAATGCCTAAAAGATTGGGCTTGGATTTGGAAAGGTATATTTTCTTTTTTAAATATTATCATGTGCTGAATACCCTATTGATATATTTTTAAACTATAAAGATTAATCAATAGATAAGAATGTGTTCCAATCAACCAATTTAAACGAAGTGATTAATTTTTATTCGCTCGAATATTTAATAGATTTCTCCGAATATATTTACAATTGGCTTCAATTTCTGACGCTCTTTCACAGAAACAGTATATATGGTTTAACCCCGACCGATTGCTGAACAGTTCGGAATGAATACCAGTGTCATCGAAATAGAGACTCTTGCCAGTCTGTTGCTCCTGGTAGCCTTTCTTCAGCTGGGATCCGCCCAATTCCTTGATCCGGAATGCGGGTTTCGATATTCCCCGGTTACTTCCAGCACTAGGATCATAAATGGCACCAACGCTGGGGTCACTTCGAGTCCTTGGATGGCTTTTATTATGACAGCTGATGATTTTTTCCACTGCGGTGGAACTCTGATAACTAACCGTTCGTATAAGTATATCTGTAGATCGGTGCTGATCACAAGAAGCTGCGGCAAATGCCCTGTTGGAATATGTCGAAACTTTGTTCGTGAGCGAATTGGTTTTTTCTAGTTTAAAATTTTTTTTTTTCATTGCAGGACTAGTACTAACAGCAGCACATTGTTACCATATACACCACAATCTGTAAGTGTATGAATCAGCCTTAACACTAGTAAAAATTTAATGACATTTTAATCTCTCTTCTGTAGAAAGGTTGTTTTGGGAGAATACAACACAAGGTGGAAAGACAGGTGTCACGATACCGTCGACGACGACGTTTACTGCACTGTCCGAAAGAAGATCGATGTGGAGTTCGGCATCATGCACCCCTATTTTAATCCAAAAAGCAAAGTCAACGATATTGCCATTCTCCGGCTTGCCGAGAAGGTGGAGTATACAGGTGAGAGTGGATTTGTACTGGGAAGAGGATAACTGACCCTAAGATGCATTTGCTCCAAACAGAGAACATCAGGCCCATCTGTATCGTGCTGGATAAGACCTGGAGAGACTATATAGACGGAATGGAGACTCTCGTCGTCACTGGCTGGGGCCGCACCGCTACAAATGGTAAAGCCAGTAAGAGACTTCAAACCTTGGTAATAAAGCGACAATCTCCGGAATATTGCGGCTTTAACATGAATAGGATTCCTTTCTACAATGAGTTCTGCTTGGGAAACGAGGACAGCAGTATTTGCTTCGGCGATTCCGGCAGCCCCGTTGGAAAACTGATTCGATGGAGAGGCTGGCCCCGCTTTATTCAGGTTGGCATTGTCAGCCTAACGAATCAACAGTGTTCTACGGCCAGCCTTTACGCGGATGTGCTGAGTCAAGTGGACTGGATACTCGAAATGTATGACATATATGGCTATGACAATATTCCTGCACCCAGACCATGGTATTCGACTAGGCGGTCTACAACCCGCTTGCCTCCAAGCAACAGGAACAAGCCAGTTTCAGGACCGTATTCAAAATATGTTCGCAGACAACGCAAATATTAGTTGAAAACTTAAATTATTTCTTTAAGGATCTAAGAGTTCATTTTATTTAACAAAAATAATACTCTATTTTTGAAATATATAATTCCTAAATTTATATAAATATGAAATGTTGTTCTATACCAAAAATAATAAAATTAAAATAGTTTTGGATATCGGGAATTTTGCAATTAAGGATTGTGATTTTCACTTTTTGAAAATTATAACATTTCATAATTTTTGTATCACTTTGCATTTAATTCTTATGCATAATGAGAAGTATCAAAACGTATTCTTAAAACAAGCAAATCAGTTTGAGGTGAAATATTTCAAATATAATGATCTCTTTATCTTTAAATTATCTCGAATGTTATCCTTGTTTTCTTTGAATTTCTTTGCATCTGTTTCTAAAATGTATATATATGTATTCCTGATAAACATCATTGTGTTTGAGGATACATTTCTAAGAAATTGTGTAAGCTGAAGCTAAAAAATAAAGGTATAAGATGTATTATAAAAATTCGTTAGGAAGTTAGAAAATATATAAATATATTAAAAATACAACTGTTTCAATCCAAGCCCTTATACAAATTGAGAACACTAAAGTGTGGTATATTCTTTATTCTCTTTTCCCAGAAATAAAAACATTTAAATTTCTAATACATATGTATAATTTCTTCCAAGAATGGTAATAAAACACTTTCTGCGAAGTATAAATAAAAAGAATTCTTTTGTTTTTCGCTTGAATCACCGGGTTGACCCCAAGTACCTACCAAAACGCAACACTGATAAATCAATATACATACAGCGACTCGATGCTGGAATAATTTCAGTATATACGCGCTTCTTCGATCGCAATGTTTAGCGTTCCAAGTGTTATTTCTGTGCTCGCTAGCCTGCTGGTCCTCTATCCAAGATCAGGATCGGGATCGGCCACGGTCCTTGATTTAAAATGTGGAAGAACACGCTATAGGCATTCTTCTCAAACATTGGGTCCTTGGACGGCTATGTTGCATGAAAATGGACGGATTTTTTGTGCCGGAACCCTGATTCATAGACGTGCGTATATGACGGAGGTTTTTAAAAACTGATGATCTGTTGGTTAAATGGCGTGTCTTTCAGAATTCATCTTGACTGCGGCGCACTGCATCAAAGAGGAAGGAAGTCCGTAAGTATTTATTTTTTCCTGGATGCCGAATTTGAATTAATAATTATGTTTGCAGAATAGTTCGGCTTGGGATATATGGCCGAGTTGGTGCTGAGAAAGCGGATGATTATGTTGTGGATATGAATATCCCACATCTTCGATATAACAAGGAGACAATGGAGAACGACATTGGCCTAATGCGGCTGGCCAGGCCGGTGCAGTACAAAGGTAGTCACCAATCAAACTCTATTCGTGTGCTAATAACCTCGACTTTTACTCTCTTTCACAGAACACATTACACCCATCTGCATAGTCTTGGAGCCCTCGTCAAAATATTTGGAGTTGATCGACGAGTTGAACGACTTCACCGGAACCGCCTGGGAATTGTTCCAAGGCAAGGAGAGGTACCGGGGCTGGGAGTTCTACGCCATAAACATTACGCGCGTGCAATCAAATTACTGCCAAAGGGGTCATACGCTTAAGGACAAGCTTCAGTTTTGTGGAAAGAACCAGCAGGCGAACGACTTCTGCGATGGTCCTTCGGGATCTGCCTTGAGTCACGTTATGTCCGACGACTTCATCTATCAGTTTGGCATAGCGAGCTTCAACGATCTAGACTGCCGACGCACGCGCTTATATACGAGCGTGGCGCACTACTCCGAGTGGATCGAGAAAGCTGTATCCCACTTCGGAACTTTGTCAAATCAAAGAATACAGCAGCCCGTTGTCTTTCCCACTAGATCCACCAAGAATTCCCAACTAACAGTCAAGTTTTCACCGAATTCTAATACTAATAGGCAATTTAATCGGTTCTAAGACACCAGGGGAAATAAATAAATAAATAATTATATAATTAAAAATGTAATTCATCAAAATAAACTTACTGAAATTAAACTGAACTGATGCCTTATCCTTATTCTATTGTTTCTGATCTAATTTTGTAGCTCTAGTGGACCACAAGAGGTTGCTCAGGGTCAGTCTAATTTAAGAGAAGGTCATCTCTGCAGCTAATGATGCCAGTCAAGACATCATTGGCTTTTTTCCCAGAATTACAGAAAATAATTGCTGATAACAGCCATCAGAAAATCTATAAAATAAGCGAAACTTCGCCATTGAGGTATCAGTATCTGAATATGGCTTCGAGGGAAATAAGGTGGGCTATTTTCGGAATAGTGGCAGTGTTATTCGCCAACCAACTACTCGCCATTGGTGAAGATGGGTTTCAGCTCCTGGAACAAGATTGCGGAAGCTTGTATTTCCAAAACCCGATGGGGCCAAGGATAATCAACGGAAGCACTGCCATATTTGGAGCACATCCCTGGATGGCCTTCGTACAAACGGCCACTCATTTCAGGTGTGGAGGATCGCTGATCAATCACTGTGCGTAGGAATTGTATTTACGAAATTTAATTGTCAATTAATATATGGCACATAAACATTTCAGGGTTCGTCTTGACAGCAGCGCATTGTATTAAAGACGACGAAGCCCTGTAAGTATGCCAGGAAATCAGGAAATATTATGTTATAATATTTTGTTAAAAGTTATATTTCCTCTTTTGTAGAGTGGTTCGACTGGGCGAATACAATAGAGACCAAGAGGTGGACTGTCTGGGCAACTTGTGTATGGAGCCCTCCGAGCAGTACGACGTAACTGTGGCCCTTCGACATAAATTCTTCGATAACAATAGTCACACCAACGACATTGGAATGCTGCGGCTGGATCGTCGGGTGACGTACAAACGTGAGTTTCCAGGAACAAATTATCTTCCATACAGAGTTTTTAATACAAATGAACCCCCACCATCATCTCCAACAGCTCACATCCAACCCATTTGTGTGTTTCTTGACGCGAAACTGAAGCCACTGGTGGATATGCTGACATGGTTCAATGCCACCGGCTGGGGAGTCACCAAGCCGAAGGCGTTGGGAGCTCGTGTTCTTCAGGAGCTCAAGCTCAACCGGAGACCATTCGATAACTGTCAAAGAATGTTTGGAAAGCGTTTGACGTCCTCGCAAATGTGCTCGGGAAATGAGGACAGCAATCTATGCAACGGCGACTCTGGTGGCCCCCAGGGCCGGGAAATGTCCTACGGTGGCAATAGGGTTTACGTCCAGCTGGGCATTGCCAGCTTCACCAACACGGAATGCAAGAAAGTGAGCATACTCACCGACCTGCTGAGTCACGGCCATTGGATAAAGCGTGTGATCCGAAGGTTCAGCGTTCCCGAGGATGAAGTCCAGGCAAGGCCAGAAAAAAGGGAGCCTCTTGCAAAAATACCCACCTTTTACCATCCGATATAGTAAAGCTTTAAGCAGGAGAAAATCGGGTTTGCTCAATTACAAAGTGTATTAAGGTTTTGCCTCTAAATCTATTGATTAATTTTCCAAATTAAATAAAATAAATTCCACTTAACTTCGGCAAGGAAGTTAAAACAGTAACTGTGTTAGTTTTTCACAACACTTGCGATCCAATTTAAGAAATACGAAACGTGTGTGTAGACCGTAGGTCCTAGAAAGTTAAGCGATCCAAAATTGGAGAATCCAACTTGAACGAGTCGCTGCCGGTGGCCATCATCCGTCATGGTAGCCAAGGGACTTCCACCAGTGCCGTTGTCCATTTTAGGACTGGAGGACTGGCCACACAAGGCATCAGGTCCCAGTGGAACGCGCAAGTAGTTTGTGCATTCCTGCAACGGAAGTCTACGGACAATGCCAGTTTTTGGGACTTGCAATGCATTTTCCCAATAAGTTAAAGTAAACTGCTGGATGGGCTCAAGCGGATTTTTCTCTTGGAGCCCCTTGGAGGAGAAAACGCAAATAGGCCTAATATTATCTGGAATTGAGTAAGATTCAGAGGTAATATTTGAGGTAAGAAATAGGATATATTTACCATTAAATATCACCGCTTTCTCTAGCTTTATTAATGCAATATTGTTTTTCAGGTATCCATTCACCATGAACCTAGGATGCTTGGTCACCGAAGCAACATTGAAAATGGAGTCTGCCAAATGAATGGTTCTGTAATGGAGAGGGATGATTGAGGGTTTGAATAATATATAAAATACAACCGGAAATACTTACATTTCCTTGGGCTTAGCAGTAGTACAATGGGCAGCATTCAAAATATAACCTACAACACAAGAAATTATATTATTCTGGTATGTTTTATATATTTTCCAGTGAATACTTACTGTTCGTGATGAGGGAGCCCCAACACGTATAGTTAGGAGCTTGTACAAAAGCCAGCCATGGATTATTTGATCCAGTTCCACAATCCTCATTCAGGAATTGTCCTTGGGATTCAAGGATCAAACTAGCAACAACGAGAATGGTTACTACGACAAAGCCCATTTTTAGATTTCCAGATTCCACTAATGGATTATTTCTGCTTGACAGTCATTTTTATACGGATTTTTTATATAGATTATAGCCTTGAGTTTCAGAGAATGATTTTGAATTAACAGAAAAATAATTATAATTTTATGGTCAATAATTTAATAGCTAAATGTGCTTCCCAAGAACCAACATAAACCGACATTGAATATATGAATAAATATGAAATAATGTAAGCTAATTAACGGGAGTTTTCTGCACAGATATATAAATATTATTTTGGTTTGTGTAAACAAAATATCAGTATATAATTGGGGTACTAAAAGGCTTATTTACTTAAAGGAGTAAATTACCAGTCTACAAAATATTTAGATATATAGTAATAATACTAAATTATATTATTACATTTCTGCACCTATTATATTTATAAATAAACATCCAATATATGTACATTTGTTATTGTTCTTTAGTCTTGGGAAATTGTACTAATTAATTTAATATATTTTTTTTGGTGTATCGCTAACAACTGAAACGTTACTTGGTTGGTGTATTTGAATTTTAGAACTCTGGTGGTTGGGAACCAAGCTAATATATAACAGCTTTAATGTAAAAATAGTCAAATGTTAAAAGGTCAAAAATAGAGTTCTTTAAATTATAGAATAAATATATTTATATATTATTACATATAATATAATTATTATTTTTCCACATAAACTAGCATTGGCCTCTTACTGTCAATCTTAATTATTAACAAATCATAAAAGTGTATGTTTCAAAAAACCAGTTAGCTTGAAAGTCTAGACACTCATACACTTGTTCCAATAATAATAGCAATATATAATTGTGGGTCTTGGCAAAGGTCGAATTTTAAAGTGTGTCAGGGAAAGAAGAGATATATAATCGTGCCGGAGCAGAACGTCATGTTATTCTACACGTGCTGATAATAAATAAATACAGTTTCAGTAAACAAACTCGAAATCTTGACTTTGCAACTCGTTTGCTGGGAGTACTGCTCACTCGCTAATCGATTTTCGACGGTCCCGAGCTCCGCCCGATCCCAGGCTATATAGTATTAGTATTAACAGATGTGAGTTGACTCAACGTCACTGAGCGTGTCAGCATAAAAAACAGATATATGATACAGAACAAAGAATGCTTATATAGGGTATAGAGAATACTATAGAAATACTGTTTTGTTTTATTATCTACTTAATTTTGAATATTCACATTAAATATATTTTATATTAAATTATTTTCTATATATATATGCATAAGTTATCCTATTGATTTTAAGGCATTTCACAAGAAAAGAAAAAGTATAAGTTAGGCAGAAGAATATGTGCATTAAATTAACAAAAAACATTGGAATATTTAATATGTATTTTTGTTGCACTTTATTACCATAAAATATTTTCTGACTTAATAAATAAAATAAAAATTAACTTCACTAAATTTGATACATATTCAAATATGTCATTTTAAATACACCTTTTCTGGAGGCAATCCATTGGCGGCACTTCTTAATTAATCCCCTTTGCGCGAACAGAATGCGGCTTACGTTATTTTTGCAGTTAGTTCTCGATATGTCGACGAACCGGCACCGCGTGCAAACAGGTTTTTTTTTTGGCGACGAGAGCACACTCAATGCCGAGCAACTTGGCTGCAATGGACTAGACTTAGAGCTAACTCTTTGGAGAGTGTTGCAGGAGGAGGAGGAGGAGGAGCTGTTAACCATGCTGCATGGCATGCCGGGGATGAATGTAGTGAGAGCCGGAATCGTTGTCATCGCGGTAAATGGCGGTCATCAGGAGCAGGAGACTGCCGGCGATCAGCGTTCTGAGAGCGCCATTCAGGAATGCAAATCCAATGGAGATCTTCATGGTTTTGTTTGTATTATAAAAGCAATCTTTGCGCGTCTGGCTGTAGAATGAGACTGAGCGCTCGCTGTGATAGCACCCGGAATTTATGGCAGTTCCCGACGACGTGTTTTCCCCAAGCAGGTGCTTAGATTGCGAGCTTTGTCGCCAGATCGCCGCAGCGGGGTAGTTTCCCAGTGTCTGGCCTGGTAAATGCCCCGATCCGCTGGCGTCATCATCCATGCACCACAGCAGAGTTAATGATGCCACAAAAATATGGTTTCAATAATCGATGATCGCCGAGGAAAAGGTATATTGTTCTCGTGATAATTAGAGTTGATAAACTTATTTTTATCTTCAAAATGTTATGGACAAAAATTTATGTTTTAAAAGCAAATGCAATTTTTATAATAAATATTTATCTATAATATTTTATGTGCTTTTATTCATATAGATAAATCACTGTATTTTATGAGTATATATAAACTTATATATAATAACAAAGTGCCAGGTATATCCGTCGTCAGTTCACTCTTCTAGATATATATACTTCTGCTACTTAAAACGAAAATAAAATCCAGATCGTTGACTGATTCTCTGAGCCAGGCCGGCATGGAATTCAAACAATTCATTTTGGCATCGTCTACGTGAGGCGATTGTCAAGATATTCATTCAAAGCTGCTGCGTATTTGTGTTAGATCATTGCTCGGGGATCGTTGTCAGCTTAAACCTGGCACAAACTGGACTCCAAAAACCTAAAGAATACGTTTGAAGTTGTATTGTATTTTTCTCATAACTAAATTTAGGAAAACTTACCGGACATACCGCCGGAACTTGGGACTATGGCAAAGTTGGGTGCAGCAGCGCCAGAGTTTTCTAGAGACTTTTCCGTATAAATGAGAGATTACGTTTGGATTAAGGGCCCAGTGCAGGGGAAATACCCGTTCGATGTTCTGCAAGTGCGGCATCCTTCGACGAATTCTCGTTTCGAACTGAAGACGGCGGGAGAGTATCCTCAGGTAGTCCTTAAAACAGCTGCCTTCGTTTCCCGCCAAGGGATAGACTCATGGTAGGAAACAAAGAGGGATCAGCTACCTACGATTCGCAATCGGGGTCACAAAAAGGAAATTACTCATTGGAAAGAAGTCATTGAGAAAATATGTATACTGTATTTATAAATACATTGTATTTTTATTTTATTTTTGAAATTCCCGCTAAAAGATGAAACACATATTTATTTCAAGAATCTTTCATTAATTTAATACAAATAATACAGCTTAAAGATCTAAGCCCTCTGAGGAATTATTTTAAATAGAACCAATTAACCAATTTAATATATATTTGCAGTTCTGGAGCCGGGACTGGCTGATCCTTCTCCAAATGAGTCTCCATACTGCACAACGAAATATGACAAGCCGGACAGATGTGTACCCTACGAGGACTGTCCCTACATCGTGGCATTGAAAAACAAATATCAACAGGGTTAAAAGGACCGCCGCAGAAAATTAAATATTAAAATATGAACGTTTCCCCTGTTGGAAGTACAGTGAAGTAATTTTTTAAGTAATAAATAATATTAATTAAGATATAAATAGTGCAATTCCCATCCTCCATAGACGGTTTGCTGCGAAGACTTTTTTAATCCTGCCGGATTCAAACTTTTAAAGCAAGATCAGCAGAATTGTGGAATGTTTACCGAGGCGAAGATAGTCGGCGGTTATGAGATCAACATGGGAACCCTTCTTATTAACTCGAATTTATTTAATTTTGAATAATATTGCAATTATTTAATTAATTTTATTTATTTTATTGTAATCCATGAAATAAAAATACTATTTTTAAAATAGTAATTGTATTAAAAGAACTTTAAAATTGATATAAACACATCAAGAATTACTTTATTCCTTTGCTTAGGCTACATAAATAAATATAATTTACAAGGGTGAGTAGGATTATAAGTCTACGTCAGATTGTCTGAGTCTCCACGCTGATAGCCTCCACCAACTGACTAATTCGCTGGGCCCTCGTTAATTTCCATGAAACACATGACAGGGCAGTGATAAAGAAACCAATCGCTGATAAAATAATTAGTTGTATAAGAGAATTATTTAGAATTAGAATTAATTAGAGAAAATTTTAGTTTCGGAATTTTACTTAAATTCTTCCCCCTTTATACTCACCCATCAAGAGAATAGCCTCGGAAGTCTCATCCTGCCAGGCCTTAGAAACTACGCAAAGCAGTATGAAGCCGCTGAGCAGGCAAAAAGATCCCACGACCACGGCGAGAGTTATGAGGATTATCACGGGATCATTAAGAGGTCCATAATCGAAAAGAGTTCGGCACAGGGAGGGCTTTCGAGGCAGGTAAGTGCCACTAATGAAGTATAGTTGGTTTATTTAATATTAAATTGTAAGATATATGATTTTTCTTAATATTTATAATTATTTCTTGATGTGGAGCACACAAATTATACAATTTATTTGGGTTTCTAGCAAGTTCTTTGTTATTTTTCACTCTATTTAATTTTTGAACTACGAACCAGGCTTGCGAGTAAGTGGGAAGAATAGGCACAGCTCTGCACTCCATGGCGCTTCTCATTAGACTGAACCGAATACTCCAGACTCCAATCCCCAGACTCCCCAGGTTCTTTAGACTCCCCAAACTCCCGTCTCCCTTATTTTTTTTTGTTTCTGGGTGGCTGGCGGGCCTACTTCTCCACATTCTATATTTAGCAAGGAGACGGCTGCCGATCGCAGACGCGTGACTGGAAATGGAGGCACACTCGTGGCACTATCTTCTATTTATAGCTACGCCTAGGAAGTGGTTCCATCTAACGGAACTAAACAGAACAGATGCAACTCAGCTGGGCTTCCCCTCAGCCGCAATCCGGCTATTTTGGTCTTTTATTTCCTGCGTTCGGGGAAGGGGCATTCCTTAGAAGAGTTCAATGCACTCAGACAATAAAGGAGTTTGCGATTTGAAGTCGGAATTGGAAAAGGAATCGGAAGTGTACTACGGGTACCTTGTAATGCAATAAATCAACTTCATTACTGACTTGCCTTGGCTTGGCTGGCGAACAAGTGCGAATCATTAACTTGATGTCTCGAAGTTCACGTTTCGCATGTGCCCAGGTAGCGTTGACAACCGACACGCACACTCCCTCCCCCTCCCCCTCCCCCTTCCCTTTCCCATATTTCCCACACACTTTCTCCAGAGTTTCCCCGCCGTTTTCCCCCATCGCCAACGTAGTTATAGAAATATACTTGGCTGCTGCATTCAAGCGTGGCGTAAATTATGCAAAATAACGACGTCAAAGTTTCAATATAATGAAGCCAAACTGATGGGGATGCCAGGGGAGATGGGAAGGATGGCAGCAGGATGGGAGAAATAATATATGTATAGTCTGAAATTTCATCCCTAATTCTAAGCCAAATGAGTATCTTAAAGGAACTCAAAATCGAAGTAGGAGAAAACTCATGCAAAGGAAATTTTCATTAAATAAAATAATACATTCCCCAGTCTTTGGTCTTTAATTTAGCTGTAATTATTTGTACAACTTACAATCATAACCATAAATTGATAGACTTTATAAAATATAATACAAACATTTCAATTTCTCTCACATATTCCTATGAGTTCTTTGAATATATTCTCAAAACTCTTCTTTGTATTTAAATATCCCAGAGTCTTGAAATTGTATTTAATGGAAATCTCCGTTCCTTTACCACCGTTAAAGACTTTTTTCAAAGACTTTTCTGTCCTTCCCTTATCGCTTCACCGGACTGCCACTCAATCACTGCCCCCGAAAACCCTTGAAGACATAAAAATCAAATCGAAGGCGTCGCCATAAACAATTATGAACTTTGTTGCACATTGTTGTCCACACATGGCCACACGGTTCCAGGATGCCTGCTTCTGTTCCTGCTTCTGCTTCCGGTCTTGGTGTTGGTCCTGGTCCTGGTCCTTGTCGTCGCCCTGGTTACATTGTAAAACGTTTTATTGTCGCCGCCAGCTGGCGACGATTTGTTGGCAGCGGCTCACCTCCATCAGCCGACCCGCAGTCATCCACCCAAAACCACCCCAAGCCGCCCACTGAAACCAACAGCCAGAGATGAAAATATGTCCTTTTAGGTCCTATTTTTTAAAAGGAGGAAATTGGGAGAATTTAAAGGATAACATTTATAATTTGATGAAAATTTTTCTTTAAAAAATCAAAAAATACTCGAAACTTTAGGAATATTTAAATATTTATTTGATAAGCTAATTTTAAATTAATTATCTAAAATAATCCAAAAGGGAATTGTGTTTAAAAATTATACTTTAGTTAAGATTTAAAAGTTTTTACCCAAAAGTGGTAATTGTTGTAATATCAATAATATTGATATTTTAAATTTCATTGGTAATTATTTCGATACCTAAAGTTCTGATACATAAAAGTTTACGATATTTTCGTTTTAAAATATGACAACATTTTGAATCAATGTTTTTATATATCTTTTCCCCTATACCTAATTATATTTCCTTTTTACTTTGACTAAAAAACTCACCTTTTAACCTTTGGAAAATTTTTCCAGAAATGATTAATTTTAAGACCCTAACAAAGTATCTACTGAAAATTACAGGTGATTGTTAGCATTTTAGTTAAGCTTTATACACTTTTTGTTTGCTTTTATTTCGGTCATCACTGGAACCCCCGGAACCCATCCCCCAGAAAATGTTAGATCCTAAGGGTGCGAGCCGGCGGCACGACGACAACTGTTATGCTTATCGGATGCTTTCTGAATAAGAATGCGGACGCGGATGTGGATGTGGATGTGGATGTGGATGCGGATGCGAATGATGATGAGGATGGGGATACAGAGGACGGACGACGGATTGTAGAGTGCGAAGTGCGGAGTAGCTGCGGCAAATTGCTGCTGATTGTCAGGTTCAGGCGTCGTTGCGTAAATAACTGAAGGCGGACCGAGGTGCCAACTGCCTTTGAGTCGGGGTCGAAAAGTTTTTGGCAAGCGCATTATATGGGGATGGCCAAACTTCGGACCGATTAACTTGTGAGTGGCCGGGGGGTCCTGGGAGGTCCTGAGAGTTCCTGTGGGGTGGGAAATCTTATCGCCGCACAAGAACTCGTTTCGTTTTAGTGCCGCAATCAGCGCTGCTCACTTGCAATGGCCGTGGCAGGACAAATATTTTACTTTTACTCTTTCGCTTCCAGTTTTTTCTTCATCGTCCTTTTTTCTTTTTGTATTTTTTTGCCGGCTCCTTTTCTGACTTCGGCTTTCCTACAAAGTTGAGCTCTCTAATGCGCTGCGAAAGTGTGCCAAAGACGCTGACAGCGAAATCAAACAGAGGGATATATATATATGTAAGGACTAAGAGAAGGTCCGAGAAAAGGATGCACAAAGTTAAAATTAAATTAGCGTTTTTTCAAGCTTCACAGGGTAAATGGGCAATGGCAGGTCCTTGGTCATTCCGGACCAAGGAATTAAGTCCAAGGGCACAGGGAAGGTTTGAAGGAGGGCAGAAAACAGGGTATCTCTGGGTCGAATCTGCCTACTTTCTGGCATCTGGCTAACAAGGTATTCGCATCCTGGTGGCGCTGGTCTGTCACTGGCTGCTACTTAGCCAAATTAAAATTGCAGAGCACTCTTTATACCCTAACAGAGGACCGGGTTAGAGGGGCTTTAAGTTGGGATTGTATTTAAATTTTTTATATCGAAAAATATAAAGAGAACTTTAGGGAACTTAAGGAAATTTAAGGTAGAAATGCCTATGAAAACTTTGCTTTAGAATATATTATTTTTATGAAGGATAATATAACATCATTACACTGTATTTCCATTCTATAATACATTTTAAATTAATCATAAATATCATAATATCCCCCTAAAATATTTCTCTGCTTCCCAAGAGCATTCCATGTTCGATCTCAGGAAGCTAGCAGTTTCCTTCTTCCGCCTCGTTTTTAGTGTCCTTTTAGCATTTCGCATTTATGCTTGTTTAAGCAAACGCCGTGTTATCGCCGGGGATCCGGATCCGGATTCGTGTCCGTGTCCAAGTCTGAGTCCAGTCGAAAGGATAATGCGCGTAATTGTTGTCCGTGCGCTGAAGGAGGAGCACCGCCGCGCTCTATTTGCATGGAACGCATTAAAAGTCGCTGCCTCAGCGCCGTGGCAATTCAATTTAAGCGAGTGGCATAAGCGCAATCTGGCAAACTAGGGATTATCGCTAATGCTGCACGTAACCAGGCATATCCTGGCACCTCCTACTGTGCTTGCTGCATGTGTGTGCGTCCACTTTGGATGACTCCATCAGCGCTCAATCGCTCAATTGTTCGACCAACTCGTGTGACTTTCGCTCTCTGCGGCGCTCAACACTCGACACACATCCACATCTGTTCATCCGCACATCCGTCCGATGACGGTGAGAGCAAACAGGCCAAAGCCGCTTCGAGTGGAGTCAGTGCGGGTCGAGGGCCCATTAACCGGGATCGATGGCTTGGCATATGGTCACGGTGGCTTCAAGTGTGCCGCTGCTGAAGAGTCGATTGAGCTGGGATCACATGAAGCTGTGTGTTTGCCAGGATGGCGATTTACCCAACACTTGGATAGGGTTGGGTTACATTGGGGTTATAATAGGAATTCTAGTTTGTATTTCTCCTTCTTTTTTTTTAATTTAAAAATTATACCCAACTTAATTCTCCACTTCTCCATTAACCATTTCATATTTCTTATATTTTACTTCAGCTTAAACCCTTTTATGTAGAGTGCATTGTAGCGCTCTGGTTGCAGCTTAAGCTCTTCCATTAGAAAACGTTCCTTTTGTTTGCTAAAAGTTAAAGCCAGGACCCAGAGACGAGCTTGCTTCGCTCCGCTTCACTTCACTTCACCCGAGTTTGGCTGCGAAATTGGCATATAAGTGGCTGAGCGACTAACAGGGAATATCAAAAATATTGCCATAAAATATGCCAAGACAAGCGCCGCAGCCACATCAGCATCCACAGAGCCACAAGCAGTGCAGATGCTGATGCGGATGCAGAGATACGAGTACGGGTACGGGTACGGGTACGGGTAGCTCCACTAACGTCTTGACAGCCAGCGATTGACATGAGGGGAGCCGAGGTTGAGACGGAGACAAGGTAATGAAAAATATTTCCATATTGCAAATAAAGTCAGCTTGCCAACGTGGCAACCCTAAAACCTATTTCTTAACCCCTGTCGACAGAAGGAAGGATAAGCAGAAGGATGGAGGGGGTAGGATGTTTGAGTGTGTGTGTGTGGAGCCTCCACCTGGCTTTTGTTTTGGCAGCCTGGCATATTTCAATTTGGGACTCGAGACCGGGCCTCCGAAGTTTATGCAAATTCATTTCAAGTTGCCCAACCGACGCAGCAACAGCAACAGCAACAGCATTATCAGGAGGACATCCGACCTGCGAACTACGACCCAGCTCCTGCTCCTGCTCCTGCTCTTGCTCCTTCCCTTCGTTGAGTTTCGAGGATGCTGATGATGCCGATGATGGAGATGTTGCACTTGTACGCTTACGTACTGTGTATATCCTTGTTGACCTGCTGCCACTGCTGGCACTTTGCCAGGACGTGGTTGTTGTCCGCAAGTGTCGGCATTTGTATTATTACAATTATTACGTTGATGTGCACAGCTTCAGCTTCAGTTTCGCTCTTGTGTGTTTGGATATGTGTTTGCCTGCCTGACTGCCCTGTTTGCGGTCAGGAGTCAGTTTCTGCACTCGAGTGCTGAGTTAACCGGTACCTGGGACCTGGGACTATGTGGCGTATACGCAATTAACAGTATTGGTCAATATTATGCCAAGTTACGCGCAATTTCGCGGTCGCAGCCCTCATTAGCTTTGTGGAGGCTCAATGCCAGCAAATATGTGCATATTACCTGCTGATATATACACACACCCTAACGCAGCCCTGACTTACTCCCTTCTTTTTTCTTTTTTTTTAATTAAGTTTGGAGTTGGCAAAGTTTCGCCTTGGCCAGAACAATGGCCAGCCACTTGAGACTTGTTTTCTTTGTTGCCAGCCACCATAACCCAACAGCAGTGCATAACTTGATTAAATCCCACTCCCACAGCCCATAAACCACGCTCGTTTAATTTCAATCCAAAGTCTAAGCAGCAACAAGAGCCAATTCAATAAAAATTAAAAAGGAAAGGAAACCTCCGGAAGCCAGAGAGCGCAACGAAAGGGATGAAGCAATCACAGGAAAGCGGCAAATAAACTTGAAGAAAATTAAAAGTGGCAGCCAAGAGAAGCAGACGAAGCAAACTGAAGTTGCCATCCAACTTTGATGGGGGCAGGACTCTCGGCTGGATGCTGGATGCTGGATGCTGGATACTGGGTACTGGGTACTGGGTACTGGATACTGGATACTGGATTTCCGGACTCCCAGGCTGGTGGCTGATGGTGGAGGCCCGGAAACGTATCGACTTAATTGAACAAATCGCAGTAAACGAGCCGTAAATTTTTAATATGTTTCGGTTTGCGTAAATAAAAGCTGACGCAAACTTCCTTGGTCCTTGGACCGCAATCGAAGGCAAGTTCTTCGTAATCGATTCTGGCTTTTCGGGGGAGAGGAAGTAGGAGGCTGGTCAAATTAATAAATCAAATAAACGCAGAGCGAAGCAGTAGGTAAGCTCATTCAATTAGCAACCGGCTCCAGTTCAGATCCACTTAATTACTTCTGACGTTGCCTGACTGATTAAAACACAGAATTACTCGGACTTGGACCCGGATTCGGATCCGGATGCGGCCGACTTTAAGCTTTGACATTTCGGCATTGGCATTGGCCCTGGGGGTCAGGAACAATATTTTCTTTGCCCAGTCTAGCGCAAGTCGATGTGTCTGGGCTGCTGCTGCTGCTGCTGCTGCTGCTGCTGCTGCTGCTGCTGCTGCTCCCTTATTTGCCTTCGCTTTTCCTTTGCTCCGCTGTTTTTTGTTTTTTTTTTGCCTTTTTATGCAGGAACTCAAGTGTTAATCCAGACATCCGGCTGTTTGGACTTTGTTTTTGTTTTTAGCTGGCTCTTATTTTTTCTCTGGGACAGAGAGACTTTTTCTCACAGTATCAGGACGTGATCTAGCATTGATCATGGCGCAGTGATATATTTCACATGCGGCAATACGAAAGCGGAAACGGAAACGGAACTGTAACCGAAGCGTGAAAAATGCTCGCTGCGACTGTGACTGCGGGTGGAATTGTCATTGTAATAGTAATTTATTGTTGGCAAAACTTTGCCAGCTACTCGCACATGTCGTCGCCAGCAGAAGGAGTGTGCTGGAGCCTTCGGCCGAGATGGAGAAAAATGGCTGTGGGACAGCGTTTGACACTTGACATATGCGAGTCGTTTGACATACAAGCAAATTACATGGAACTATTTGTCTTCTCGGCTAAATCGCATAAGCTGCGAGTGGAATCTGAAATGCGGCCACATAGCTGAATCTGAGCAGAGAACATTGAGTGTGTTACAAGCGGCGTATGAGCAATGTTTGATAAGGGTTTTCTAGTGTCAAGTATTTTTTTTTTTTGTTATTTTAAGTATAGAATAAAGGTTATTCTAGGGGTTAAATTTATCTCAATTATCTTAGGGTTTGATAAGGAATTTATGTGTTTAAAAAGAGATGAATATTTAACAATGTTTGGGGTTTTAAGTGTTTAAACTTATAAATTAAAAGCGAAAATGTTATAGAAAAAGGGTATTTCACACTCCAAAAAACTTATTTCACAGCGAATATATAAATATTTCAATAATTCTTAAAAGTTAAGATGATTTTTGGCATTTTAAAGTAAAGAATATAGTTTTTTCTTATTTTTGGATGCTTCAAGAGTAATTTTTTGTCTAATTAAATATTTTTCTATTAATACCAATCATATTTTTCCATAACTAATATATTTCCCCAACTTTTATATATAGTAAATACATCCCAGATACACATTTTACCCGGAATTTGTCATTTAAACTGTTCGTGATGAATATTTTTCGGAGGTTTCTTTTCTGTTAGATTGGTTGTACTATCTGTTCATTTTATTAACAAATTCCGCCAGCTTTCTGGTCACAATATATACAATTTTGAGAAACAAATTTAAAGAAATTCAAATAAATCTTAGAAAAAATTCGAGATAATTTATAAGTCATGAGATCATTATAATTGAAATATTTCATTTGCTTGTCATTTTAAATAATTTCTAAGAAAACTCCAACTGATTTGCTTGTTTTAAGAATACATTTTGATAGCTGTCTTTACCCACAAGCATTAAATTCAAAATAATAGCAAAATTATGAAATATTTTAATTTTTAAAAAGTATAAAGCTGCAAGAGATTTTTCTTAATTATAAAATTCACGATATCCAAAACTATTTAAATGCGCAATTTTATTATTTTTGGTATAGAACAACATTTTATATTCATATAAATTTAGAAACTAAATATTTCAAAAATAAACTGTAATTTCTGTTAAATAAAATGAACTCTAAGATCTTTAAAGAAAAAAGTTACATTTTCAACTATTTTTGGCGTTGTCGTCGACCTTTTTTTGCATATTGTTGTGAAGCTCGATTGTTCCCGTTGCGTGGCGGCAAGCGGGTTTCATGTCGCCTAGTCGAATACCAAGGTGGCAGAATATTGTCATAACCGTACATGTCATTCATTTCGAGGATCCAGTCCACGTGGCTCAGCACATCCGCATAAAGGCTCGCCTTAGAACACTGATGATTCGTTAGGCTGGCAATGCCAACCTGGATAAAGCGGGGCCAGCCTCCCCATCGAATCAGTTTTCCTACGGGACCGCCGGAATCGCCGTTGCAAACACTGCTGTCCTCGTTTCCCAAGCAGAACTCATTGTAGAAAGGAGCCCTATTAATATTCCAGGCGCAATATTCCGGAGATTGTCTCTCGATTACCAAGGTTTGAAGAATCCCACTGGGTTTACCATTTGCAGCCGTGTAGCCCCAGCCAGTGACGACGAGTTTCTTCATACCGTCTATATAGTCTCTCCAGGTTTTATCCAGCACGATACAGATGGGCCTGATGTTTTCTATCGGTAGCAAATACATGTTAGGATTAGTTATCCTTTTCTCAGTGCAAATCCACTCCCACCTGTATACTCCACCTCCTCGGCAAGCCGGAGAATGGCTATGTCGTTGGCTGTGTTTCCCCTATTAAATTGGGGGTGCATGACGCCGAACTCTACATCGATCTCCTTTCGGACAGTGCAGTAAACGTCGTCGTTGACGGTATCGTGACACCTCTCTTTCCTTTCTGTGTTGTATTCTCCCAGAACAACCTTTCTACACAATAGATATTAAAAACACATGAATTATTTGCTAGTGTTAAGGCTGATTCAGTCACTTACAGATGCCGATATTGATGATAACAATGTGCTGCCGTTAGTACTAGTCCTGCAATGAAAAGATTTAAAAATAGAGATTTAAAAGTAGAGATGACCAGATAACAGATTCTGCTCACTTACAAAGCTTCGACACATTGCAACAGGGAATTTGCCGCAGCTTCTTGTGATCAGCACTGATCTGCAGATATACTTATACGAACGGTTAGTAATCAGAGTTCCACCGCAGATGAAATAATCATCAGTTGTAATGATATATGCCATCCAAGGACTCGAGGTCATATTAGCGTTTTTTCCTTTGATGATCCTGTCTTCCTGTCTAACCTGGTAATATCGAAGTCCACATTCCCAATCAAGGAATTGGGTGGATCCCAGCTGAAGAAAGGCTACCAGGAACAGCAGACTGGCAAGTATTTCTATTCCGAAGGCTCTGGTATTCATTGCGAACTGTTCAGCAATCGGTCGGGGTTAAGCTATATATATACTGATCTTGTGGAGAAGCGTCAAAATTTAGAGAACATTATCTCATTATATTTAATGAAATTCCACGAAATCCATTAAAATCCATCATATTCGAGCGAATAAAGATCACTTAGTTTGAAATGGTTGATTGGACCACAATCTTATCTATTGTTTATGAGTGATTTCCACACATTTAAATATTTAAAATATAGCTTAAGCTATTCCAAACCCAAGTCCAATCTCTTAAGCATTCAGAAGACGACAGTTATAGAAAGAGAAAGAATACATTTTACTCAGGAAATATTTTGAATTTTATTCTTTAATTTAAAAGATGTTTATTGAATTAAAAAAAAATGTAAGCAATTCAACAACAATTTAATAAAAAATTTGAAATAATAAATTTTAAAAATATATTGATTTTTTTTGTTTCGTAAAATCACTACAGTACAAATATTTATAGAAAGGTCGGAAAAATCCAGAAATTTTGTAAGTAAAAAAAGTAAGTAGCCGGAACTCGTTTAGTATTCATGGCCGTATTTCTTCTTTACACTGAGGATCCAGTCCAAGTGGCCCATTACATTGGTATAGAACCACATTTTATATTTATAAGCATTTGGGAATTATATATTTCAAAAATAATGTGTAATTTTGTTAAATTAAATGAACTCTTAGATCTTTAAAAAAATAAGTTGCATTTTTAATAGTTATTGGCGTTGTCTTCGACCATATTTTGAATATGGTCCTGAAACTCGATTGTTCCTGTTGCTTGGCGGCAAGCGGGTTTGATACTGCCTAGTCGGATACCATGGTCTGGGTGCAGGAATATTGTCATAGCCGTATATGTCATACATTTCGAGGATCCAGTCCACGTGGCTCAGCACATCCGCGTAAAGGCTGACCTTAGAACACTGTGTATCCGTTAGGCTGACAATGCCAACCTGAATAAAGCGGGGCCAGCCTCTCCATCGAATCAGTTTTCCAACGGGACTGCCGGAATCGCCGAAGCAAATACTGCTGTCCTCGTTTCCCATGCAGAACTCATTGTAGAAAGGAATCCTATTCATGTTCCAGCCGCAATATTCCGGAGATTGTCGCTTGATTACCAGGGTTTGAAGTCTCGTACTGGCTTTACCATTTGCAGCGGTGTAGCCCCATCCAGTGACGACGAGAGTCTCCATTCCGTCTATATAGTCTCTCCAGGTCTTATCCAGCACAATACAGATGGGCCTGATGTTCTCTGTGTGGAGCAAATACATGTTAGGGTCAGTTATCCTCTTCCCAGTGCAAAGCCACTCTCACCTGTATACTCCACCTTCTCGGCAAGCCGGAGAATGGCTATGTCGTTGGTTGTTTTTATCGGATTATAATAGGGGTGCATGACGCCGAACTCCACATCGATCTTCATTCGGACAGTGCAGTAAACGTCGTCATCGACGGTATCGTGACACTTATCTTTCCACTCTGTGTTGTATTCTCCCAGAACAACCTTTCTACGGAAAATAGATTAAAATGACATTAATTATTTGCTAGTATTAAGGCTGATTCAGTCTCATACAGATCGTGGTGTTTATGATAACAATGTGCTGCTGTTAGTACTAGTCCTGCAACGAAAAGAATAGATTTAGCTAAAGAGATAACCAGATCACCAATTCTGCTCACGAACAAAGTTTCGACACATTCCAACGGGGAATTTAACGCAACTTCTTGTGATCAGCACCGATCTGCTGATATACTTATACGAACGGTTAGTGATCAGCGTTCCACCGCAGATGAAATAATCATCACTTTTGGTAATATATGCCATCCAAGGACTTGAGGTGACCGAAGCGTTTTGGCCCTTTATGATCCTAGTGCTGGAAGTAACCGGGGAATATCGAAACCCGCATTCCTGATCGAGGAATTGGGTGGATCCCAGCTGAAGAAAGACTACCAGGAGCAGCAAGCTGGCTAAGATCTTGATTCCGATGGCATTGGTATTCATTCTGAACTGTTCAGCAATCGGTCGGGGCTAAGCTATATATACTGTTCTTGTGGAGAAGCGTCAAAATTTAAAGAACATTATCTCTATATTTTAAGAATTTCAAAGAAATTCATTAAAATACATATTCAAGCGAATAAAGATCACTTAGTTTGAAATGGTTGATTGGACCACATTCTTATCTTATCTTTATAGTTTAAAAACATAACCAGAGTAAATTCATCTCATGTTACTTAATAAAAAATAGAAAAAGATTGTCCACTAGCTATGACAATAGAACCGTTTATATTTTAAGAGCGCGAAAATTATAAAAGCTCTATTTAATTTGTGTCTTAAAGAGAAAGAATTAATTTACGAAGACAAACTTTTAAATTCTATTGTTCAGTTTTAAAGATTTTTTAATTAAAACAAATGATATGAACTATTGAATGTATTATTTACTGACGAGTTAGAAATACTAGTACTAGTAGAAGTACTACATTAAGTATTCATCTATTGATAGAAAGGAACGGAAAAACGAGGCCATTAAATGGATTTAAATGGGAGATTATGGTTTGGATTACGCCTAGCCAGATACTGTACTCGTCTAGGCTGCGTATCCCCAAGGCCGTATCTTTCCTTCCCACTGAGGATCCAATCCACGTGGCTCATCACATCGTTGAAGATACTGGGATAGTTGCACTGATGGTTTGTTAGGCTGGCAGTGCCAACCTGGATGAAGCCAAGGACTCGAGATCGTCCCAGCGTTGGTGTCACTTAAGGTCCTACTTGCAAAAGGGACAGGAGGAGTTCGATGTCCGCATTCCGGGTACTTTCTGTTCACAATGTACATCCTCCCACTCCACACAACCAATTCATAATTAACCCTCATCAGCAGCAATACGGGGCGTATGAGCGATGCGATGCGATGCTATGCGATGCGTTGCGTTGCTTTTGGGCCTGGCCAAGCAAAGTCATTCAAAATGTCCAGGACATTGGCCAGCGCAACTTTTCCCCATTGTTTGGCCGTTGTTTTTTCGTTATTGTTGCTGTTGTTGCACTGCATTTTGCATTAAGTAAAATGTTTTAATTAAAATGGGAAAACTTTTCCAATTAAGGGTGGACCGCATAAAAATTATCAATGCAAGAGCTGTGTGCATGTTACCCTAAATGGGCTTATGGTGTGAATATTCAGTGCCAGTGCCTGTGACTGTGACTGTGACTGGCTGCTGTGACTGGCTGCTGTGACTGGCTGGCTGTGTCTGTGACTGCTCCTGTCACCGTCAAGTGTTCCCGTCGCGGCGCGGCAAATGAAGGCAAATTAATTAGCTGCAAAAAAGCGGCTAGAGTGTTGGCAAAAAACTTTCATAAACTCGGTAAGCTTGCTAATTGCGTCTGTGAGCGTGTTTAACTTTCGAAAACTGTAACTTAAACGAGGCTAATTAGTTGAGGAACCAACGCCAGTCTCTTTAAACTTTCCAGGACAAAACGAGAGAGAGAGAGAGCAAAGCCCGGAGCTGCATCAATAAAAATAATAATAATAATCATCAAGAAAAGCACAGCAGCACTCGCCCAGAGAAATATGTGTGCCGGAATGCATTCATAGCTGGACGGGAAAAGGTCCTTCCTGCTGCACTTTTCGCCAACGCCATCGCCATCGCCCATCGCTCACCTGGCTCAGAGATTAAGTTTATGTGGCGCCGTGTCGTTCATGTGATTAAGTCTCGGCCGCACTGCAAATTGCTGGAGGAAGCCGTGTGCTTTCATTGCAATTAAGCCGCAACTGCCACATAATGATAAAAGGAGAGAGGAGGCCCTGGCATATACATATATACAAAGGACCCCGGCCGACTCGTTGTGTTGGCCTGCCTGGACTGCATTTTTAAGCCGGCCCCAAAAGAATCCACTCATTCAGCAGTTATGGCCAAGACTGCAGCCGGCTTACGCTCCCGGCTTTATTTTCTTTACATTTTTTCCTCTTTTTTTTTTTGTTGCATGTGGCGCAAGGACACCTAACTGGGTTACTCTGCCTACTCGCTTCATGAAAATTAAAGCCTTAAATGTCCTGGACTCGAACTCAATTCTCAGTGCTGTGTAACTTTTAATAAGCTGTCAGGTTCGGGCCAAGAAATTGCGAATTCCCACGCACCTGGGCCTCACCTCTTGACCTGGGCCCAGAGGCAATAATTAGCACAGCTCCCGATGGCGCTGGTCATTTGAGAAGTGCAGGAGTAACCTGGTCAAGAGCAGAGCCATCCTGCAATGCAGTTGTACTTTATATATAGTATATATGTAGTATATGGATGTGCACTTATGCTGGGCGAAATCTGCGCTTGTGTTTCAAGATTTCGCTGCCCATTTATCAGGCAAGAATGCGCTGAAAGTTTTCCTCATTCTGTTCGTATTATTTTTCCCTTTTTTTTACTCCTTGGCCGTTGGTAAATTCTTTTTATGTGTGTTTTTTTCTTTTTTTGGGGTAAAACGCTAACGGGTTTTAACGGATTTGGCCCCGGCGCAATGCACAATTTTAGAGAGAGAGAGATGCCTTTTCGGTTCGTTTTGGTGGCAGCAGCAACGTGCAGATTTATTGCATTCAACTTTCGTGTGACTTTCACAACAAACTTTTATGTCTTGAAACTTTTCAAGTTTACTTAAGCAACAAAAGTTTGTCCTCTCTGCTAGCCCCATTCAGATTTTTCCCATTCTCGTCGAATTTATTGCCAAAAATACATTGCCAGACTAGTAGTAGAGCCCGAAATGAAGTGTTGGTAATATGCCATGAATTATGCGCATTAAATTTACAGAATGTGTGTGTGTGATGCCCGCTAATGAGCGCGATGATGCATGCCGAGGGAGGGAGAGTATCCTCTCTGTCTGCATCCGCAGGAAACGGAAATGGGCTCCTACCGTGGCCCTGGCTCTCAATTGTCGCCGTAAATCATTCGATTGGCAAGCCAAGAGAGAGGTATCGATTTCCGGCATCGATAGCGTGCATAACTCGCCAGCCTCGCATTAGAATTATTAAAATTCCTGCTGTGGTTTCCCTTTTTCCACATGCCACACACAAACACACCGCACACTACCCCCTGCCTAGGTATGGCTTTCACTTGGCTGACTGTGCCATTTGGCAAATTAAAAATATTGCCACAGGGAGCGGAAAGGGAGATTTCTCTGTGTGGCAATGGCTAAAAAAAATAGCAGAGAGATGGAGAAATAATAAAAACGTAACCAGAGTGGAAGTGGCAGCCACAACAGTGGCAACAAAAATGAGCAAACATGGCATATTTATGCCAAACAAAATCAATATCGAAAGTGGCACACAAAAAACTGAGGCAACAGGGTTTTCAAGGGGATGGGGGGAAAACAGACATTTGAAATATTAGCCAGAACCAAATATACTCGTGCAGCTCTCGATGGGTGTATGAAGTTTAAAGTTTGAGTCAAAATAGAAAAGAAATAGAGTTTAGTGAGTTTTTATTAATTTTAAAAGAAGAGAGAAATTTTGATACATATTTTGTGGCATTCATAAGCAGCTTATAGAACTGGGTCATGAAATTATTTAAACATCATCAAAGCAATGCAATATATAGAATATAAAATTGTTTTTGAAATTCTTCAAGCTTTTATTCCATATACAAAGTATAGAAATTGAAATTCGTTCAAATATAATATTGAAAATATTTAGAAAATTGTAAACAATTACTAAACTAGTTCCCTTTAATTTGTTTTAACAGCAAAGGATTATAAAATATATATTTCCGATTAATTTGTTTGCCATAACATCAATTTAATTATAGCTTTTAATATTTTTACATTGAAATTATATTTCCCGCTTTATTAAATGAGCTCTAATCAATAACCCAATAACCTAATCAAGCGCTTTATCATTATTATTACTCAGCTATCAGCATCAGTTTCCACTTGGTAATTTCGCGCTAAAACCAATTAAATTAAAATGCTGACAAGCAACAAATTATTTAAAATAAATTGACTTTGCCCTGTATGGCCCCATTGGCGATCAATCAGGCGACTCAATAGCAAAATGCCATTGCATGAAGGCTGTCTCCCAAGCAACTGCAAAGCCATTTAAGTGCAGGAAATTGAATTTTGAAATGTGCACGTCGAACTAGCAGAGCTGGAGCTGATGTTGATGCTGATGCTGATGCTGAAAGCTGGAATTTATGATTCGAATCTGCGGCAACAACTTGTTGTGGGAGCCAGCAGCTTCTCTTCAGTGGCTTGGTCCCTTTCAATTAGGAACTGAAACTGTCATGGCAGCAGCACCGCGCTCTCTCGACAATTTCCCGTTTGCCGACGCTGAGCGGAAATTATGGCACGCCATTTTAATCATTTGCCATTTCCGGTCCACAAATACACCGTCGAATGTGTCACAAGCGTTGGGAGGAATCTCCTTCTCTCTTTGGTAATCTCAGCTGGTAAAGTTTCTCTGGGCAATTTGGGCTTCTTACTTGGCCAAAACTGCAGGCCAGGGACAGCGCTAATTGCACTTTTCCACCAGGTTAAGGTGGCTGGAAAGCAGGTTATACTATATATACTCTATATACTATAAATATGAGGGAACTAAGGGGGAGACGACAAATTCCGTGGGCGCAGAAACCACGCAAAATTTATGGTTTCAATTAAAAGTTTCACCATTTCCGTTCATTTGCGGCACAAACAAGCAGCCAGCGGCAAGTGGCAGGCTGCCTTTTTCGGGTAATACTGAACAGAGAGTGGAAGGAGCAGCAGGAGCAGCAGCAGGAGCAGCAGCAGGAGCAGCAGGAGTCCAAACGCAATACGGTAATGAGCTTGGACAAAAGCAGGACCCAAAAAACTTGTTACTTTTGCAGCTCAGCGGCGCTTAGGAAATGGCCAAAGTTTCGACCATCCGGTTTGGCAATAAAAATGTGAATTATGAGAAATCTCTAGCTGCAATTTACTGAATACATGGAGAGAAAGAAATAATATTAATATTTTTGTGAAATTAAATTACCAGGAAAGTGAAGCCAACTTTTGCCTTTGTTTTAAAGTAAAAGAAAAGCATTAGAAGCTGTATTTAACTGCTTAAATTAAATAAAATTTAAATAAAGATATACAAGCTCTTTAATTAACAAAAAAAAAAATTCTTTTGTAAATTATTTCTAGAATAAAATAAATTAAAGCTTCTATTTTATCATGTAACTTATTTTCTCTGCCTGCAGTTCCCAGCCAATTGACTAATCGAACATAGCGCTTGCTACTATATGCCTGAAAATGCGCGGATGTGTAAGCACTGTTTGTCATATCGTCACTAATTGAAGTGCAAATATTGATAAGTGCCGAGTGAAGCAGCCAGCAAGTGCAAACGCGCTTCGCTAATTTGCACAATTCTCTCGTTTCGCCGCATAATGCGCCGCAAAGTATGCCACGCCAAGTCAATGCCACGCCCATCCTCCAGCCCTCCATCCCATCCCTCCGCGGCGAACATCCGGGATGCAACGATGCAGAGCTGCCGAGCTGGCAAATTTGCAATGGTTCTCTGGGCTATAGGACAGACTAAATGCCGGCACAGGCACTGGCACAGGCACCAGACTCAGCAGAATTTCAAATTTATTCAAATATCAACTCGTTCGACGGGGGGTGTGGGGGAAACCGAGGCAATGAGCAACGGCAACCGAATGAATGATTCAATTAGGCATCAAATATTTACAGCAGACGTTTAAATATTGCGACAGACACTCACTCAGTCAGTCAGTGAGTTAGACAGCCTGATCTCTGAGCCGGGTCTGAGCCGGGATTTCCTCAAGAACTTTTCTAATTGGCCGCTAAGTGCGTTCGTTGGGTGCTCCTTTTGGTCTCCTCGGTTTCCTTGATCTCCTCTGTCTTCTTCAGAAAGTGGAGCAAAGCCAAGGGAAGCAAGACAGCTGCAGTTTTAAGGAGAGCCAATCCAAGAGTTCAATATGTACGCTGCATAAATAAGTAAATAACTTTGGCATTGTTTCCCCGTGCCCTTTTCGCCCTTTTCGATTTTCCCGATTTTCCGGCCCAGTTTTTCTGTCTCGATTTGAGTTTTCTTCTTTAGATTTATGAGTTTCTCTGCAATACAAAATAGTTGTATAAATTCCCTCCAACCATCGGAGTGTGTGTGTGTGCGCTTGTTCAATTCAAATAGTTTGATTACAAAAGTTTTTCCATTGAACATTCCCTGGCAGGGCAGGTGGAAATGCTATTCGTTCTGCATAGCAGACTTTTCTCAGCCTTTTCTCTTTGGGAAAAATATTATTAATTTAATGGGCGAGGAGCCGATGGGGAAAAACAGCACTTTCCTATTTCATCGCATTTTGTGTAATTTAATTGGATTTGATTTGCCAAAAGGCGGCAGCCACGCCAAGTTGTCGCTCAAAAACTTGCGAAGCAAAGCACTCCAAATATTTTCATAATTTTTATCACGATTGTAATTCTCGCCGAAAAGTTTTTGCATTCGCAAAAGTTGCGCTGGGCCAACTTTTGTGCCCAAGGAAACTTTCTCGGCTTGTCTGCTGACAATGAGCTCACAACAGATTTCTGAGTTAATTTCCAGCATCATTTTGGCTCTTCATCCGTTTGGGAGTTCGGTGGCGGTGGCGGTGGTGCATATTCAGTATTGTGTGCAACTTTCTTGGCAATAACAATAACAATTGCCAGGAACACGCTGCACGACGCACTGTTGTTAATAAGCCAAGTTTGTGTGTGGCCAACTAATTGGCGCTTAATGCGGATACTACTTACAGAGCCCAGAAAAGTTGGCTTTAAGCTGCCGCCGCGCCTTATCAATGTCGGCCGAAATGGATCTCGCTGACAGACAGGCGAACAAGGCCATTAATCAAGCGGGTCCTCAAGGTGCTCGAGGTTCAGGTTCTGGCTCCTTCGTCCTTTCTGGCTTTTTGCTTTTTACCACCAAGCTCCCAAATTCCCCAACTCACATGTCACATGCACAGCGCCGGGGAATGGGCATTGGGTTTGGGTTCTTCGATACCGCCCACATGGAGAGCGACAGTTTTTCCTATTCGCTTTCCATTTCCCCGCCGGCAGGAAAAAATGCAGGGGGGGGGGTAAAAAAAACAGCCAAGACCAAGACCCCGCCCCAAGTGCTGACAGCGATAAATTCTAATGCCGGGTCAGCACTGCCAGCCACGCCCCCAAATCCTGCCGGGTGGCCGTGGGTGTGAGCGTGGGCGTAGTTGACCAAAGCATGAAAAATGCTTTCGCTTCCTTCTCTCGGCTCTTGGCTCTTGGCTCTGGGTCCTTCCTGCTCCTTGTTTTGCCTTGGCCAAAAATGAATGAAGAAAGGAAGTTAACTGGCATTTGGTTTTTGTTTGCCAAGGAAATATTTTTAGCACGTGTTTGGTCAATTTCTATGTTTCCCCCCACATCCACTGTGTCTTGGCTCAACTTATACCAGCCCCGGCGCACATTTGTCACTTTAAATGCAATTTGACTTGTGCCCAATGCGCATAAGTTTTCCCAGGCTTTTTTCCCAGACGCCGCCGCCGCCTTACCATCAAAACCCATCTCTCCGTTCCATTTTCGGTAGCCTTTTCCAAAGGCATTCTCCCGGCAATTTGTCGTGTCTTGTTTGGCCCAGGACATGACCAACTTGGGCTAAGTGGTGGTAGTAGTGGAAGTAGTGGAGCAAAATAGGTAGCACTGGGCACTGGGGAGCGCTTAGGGAAGAGCTCAGCAGAATCAATTTTAAAGTGCTTCGTTCCCCTTCCCAGCGGAAGCCTGGGCTGGATATTTATTGTCTGGCAAAAGGAATTGCAGCAATTGTCTGCGAAGCGAGTCCGGGGGATATGCATCGAACACTTTTCAATCTGCATACGAAATCAGCGGTGACTGTCACGGTAGCGAGGCCAATTATTCCAATAGGATATGCCAGGAAATAGCCTTTCCTTCAATAGGTTCTCGTTAATTTTATATGCTGTCCTTTGACTATTGTGGAAAATTAAACACGGAACACTTTTCAGCTTAGTTGAGTTGCCAGGACAACACTTTCTCTGCCTTAGTTTGAATTTATTGCAAACTATGGAGTCTTTGCAAATATTTTCCTTAAGTCTTTGTTCTATTGTCAAGTCTTTGAATGCTTACAGATTTTATAAAACAAGTTTGTCAGGGTTTATAGTGGAAAATTTAATATAATTTTAGGAGAACAATAAAGAAGCTATCTTTGGCTTCTTGGTATTTATTAATTATTTATTTATAGTAAAGCGTTTAAGCTTACCCAAAATATTTATTAAAATAAATCTAGACTCTGCATCCTTTCAAGGTTTATCTGGTTTATCCCCAACCCATTGTCACCCCGTAAGCAATTACCATTTAATGATGAGCAATCAACTCAACTGTTAAGCTGCCGATTGCCAAAAAAAGAAATGTAACCACGGAATATTTGAATATGCACTGAACTGAGTGGCAATTACCCTCGCCGCACAGGGGCTTATGGCTTCATTAGGTCGAGTTGTTGCTGCTGCTGTTGCTTTTGGCGTTCAATGAGCCGGAAATGTCTTCATTATGACTGCATATGACCCCAGTCGGGGGAGCGGAAACGGAAGCGCCAAACTTCATTTGTTGTCTGGCTGTGGCCCTGCCTGTTGTTGTTTTTGTTGCTGTTTTTGTTGCTGTTTGCCAGAAAGTGCGTACGAGCGTGGCACAATCTCAGCCAGCCAGGCAGCCAGGCAGCCACGGGGGCGTATGAGTGATGGCAGCAGTCATGCAAACTGACAGTTTATTTACCCAACCGCCATCATTACCAGAGCGCAGCCTGGCAGTCATGTGTGTGTGTGTGTGTGTGCCAGGGGCCAGAAATTATCGCACGATATGAAAAATTGACTGTGATTTATGCAATTATGTTAACAAAATATTTACTTGCCCACAATTGATGGGCAAGCAGTCAAGCCAAGCAGGATAACCATTAGAAAGACATTAGCTGGCAGTCCTTCTCCACATCACTTTCCACTCTCTGTGTTTGTCTATATATTGGGTATATATATTGTGTACAAGCTTTATGAGCTGCACGCGACCCCGAAAACGGAACTCGGTTTATGTATTTTCAAGGGTCGGAGTTTTGTGGTAATAATCAGAGGTGGCAAAAAAGCAATTACTTATTACTACTGATAGTTTCATATAAAAAAACGTAGAGAAATTAAGAAACCACATCTTAAATTAGGTCTAAAATAGGTTTATTAAATTTATAAATTATATTTTATTAAGGTTTTTTTTTAAAACCTATTACGTTTAACTATAATATAGTTATTATTCACTTTACAAACGAGTTTTAAGATGACATAAATACATTTTAACATACTGAAACCACAGATTTTGTTACCAAAAACCTCATTATTATTATTTCCAGCTCGAAAAAAGGATATATCCCTTTGGCTTAAAAGATAAATGGCCACCACTGGCCACCATAATGAACCCCCTTTATCCGGATCAGCTTCGACAGGCCAGTGAAACTTTGTCGTGTTTATGAGTTCCACAGCTCGAGCTCTCCAGTTTCGGTTTCAGTTTCCATCCCAATCCCCTTGGCCCTGGGCATCGATGCCACTTCACATCGACTTGTCAGGAGCAGCCGCCGCTGGCAAGTTTTTGATGTGTCAGCTCAGCTCAGCTCAGCTCAGCTCGGAGGGGCTGACAATCTAATAAACGAGCGGACAAAAAAAAAGAAAATAAAGAATAACAAACTTTCACTGACTGACCTTTGTGGGCTGGACTCTATGAACTCTGATGAAAAATCTACCCATACCCGTGCCCGTGTCCGTACCTTTAAAGGACTTCCATTCGGACGCCCCCGTTGACTCACACACGCAAATTGAAATGAATAATAGAACGTCGTGAGCCGAGAAAAACAACCCAAATGAGACCCATTGTTGGACGTTGTTCGTACGGGGCTGCCTTTGTGTTGTGCGAGAGATGGTGTGTTGTGTGTCCCCGGGGTGTGCGTGGTTCAGAGCAAACAAACAAAAAGTGAGAAAAAGTTGACACATTCACTTACCAGATTAAAATGGAGCCAAGGCCACACGGAGAAAAAGCATGAGCTGGAACATTTTTCATATTTCATTAGTTTTTCAAAGGGAAAAACAAATCTTAACTGAATAAAAATCGTTTATGAAAGTTTTTACAAGTAAGACATATTTAAAAGAATTTTTAAGGCATATATTAAAGATCATAGACGTGTTTTTCATAGGTTTTAATATTGTGTATATTAACAAATACCTAAAATGGTTCAATTATTAAAATATATAAGCAAAAAAATCCTTAATAATATTTTAACTTGTTATTAACCAGATTTTTTCTCCCTCTGTAATGCAACCACTAAAATATTGAGCCAAAATCAAAAACCCTCAATACACACCTGTGTCAAAAATGAATCCCCTCTCAAAGCAGATTACTTAAGTTTTGGTTAATAATGGATGTATTATTTTTTCCTCTGCAGAAATAACATACTTACTTACTTTTTTAGGGATTATCGAAAGGTCCCAATACACACCTGTGTCACAGGCAAAGCTTTTATCAAATGGGCCATCAAAAAAGACGGATAGACCTCCAATGGCTTTGATTTATGGCCGCAAACTACAAACATAGTTTGCCACTCCAAAGGTCCGTTACATCAGTGTCAGTTAATTGCCATTTATTTAGCCATCAATTGTCACTGACTGCGACCCACTGGCCCACAACTCCCCCAAGACAAGAAGGCCAAGACAGACAGACAGACAGACAGACAGACGGCCAAGTTAAGCAGATTCGGCTGGCAAATTGCTCAGCGAACTGTATTAAACAGGGTCATATGCGCAATTATAAAGAATAACAGCGCGATATATATATACAAGAACCCTCAAAGGCAGCCAAGTTTTTCATGAATTTCCCCGAAAAAAATAAACAACAAGAGCAACGGAAGTCAGTGGAAGGCAGTGGCGGCCCAAATTCCCGCATTCGTCATGGCTGGGCTGCTGCGTCTCTGGAAACTCAAGCTCAGTGGGATGGAAAGCAGAGTTTTCCGAGTGCCGGGCATATCTCACTCACCCTGGCACCCTGGCACCATGGCACCATGGCACCCCCGCTCTTTGGAGAGCTTTAAAAACTGCGGCCACTTCATTTAAATCGCGTGAGCTGATGCGTTTGATGATTTGTTTTCGAGATTTGTTAACAAATTGATGGCCAAGGGCCAAAACGAAGGCAAACGCTTTGAGAGAGTCATAATTCTTGCGCCCCACTGGATTTATCCATCCACTTCAAAGGCGGCGGAGGGTTGGGAGGAGGTTGGAAAAACATATCTAATTGCAAATTAGTTCCCAGCCAGAGTCAGGGGGCTGGTCACGTGTCGTGGTCGTCTGTGTTGGCACAAGGAAGCAAATGTTGGCATTGCCAATCGAAGATGAGCCGCACTAATCCCGTAATTACAAATCTACGGCTCAGTGCCCTCTCCGCCCTGAACTTGGCAGGAAAAAGGAAAATTGAAGAAAAATCAATACCTTGCCCCTCATAATTTTCATAAAGTTGCCATTCCCCATTGATTCCCTTCGATTCGATTCGATTCGATTCGTCTGTGAACTCTTACATGGTATTTCCTGGCGATAAGAAAAATGCGCACAAGGGGCATTGAAATTTATGCCCTGAATTTATGCCCTTTCGCATTATATTTTCTCGGTCGGTCCGTCGGATTTTCCACTCCCCCCGTCTTTCATCCCAGTAGCGGGAAATGCCTGGGCCTTTTCCCTTTTGGCAGGCTCAATAATTTGCCGTTGAAATGCAGCAAGTTGAGCAATTTTATCGACTTGAACTCGACTCGGTCTTGCGAATGTCGAGATAACGAGCTGGAGTCGGGGGCAGTTCCCAGGGGGGGGTGGAAGGAAAAGCTAAATGCTTGATACATCCTTATCGCTGGCAATGCAAATGCAGCCAGAGTCGAGTTAATTTATGCAAATTACTCATTTTGCGATTAAATACTTATTCCATTGACAAACAGTGACGGACTAGAGCTCACCGCAAGGGCAATTTGCGAAATGCACCTTAACCACACACACACAACACATCAGCTCGAGGATGATGATGATGATGACGGCTCTTGTCCTGGCCTTCGACCCTTGGCATGCCGGGAATGCGACTAAGACGAATGGAAACCGCATCAAAAGCAAACCAAACCCAAACCAAAGTATACCAAGGGACCCAGGGAGCAAAGGAGCATCAAGCAAAGACCAAAGGACTATGTCCAGCATCCACACATAAATCCGGTTTAATTAATTTAACCTGTCAAGCCGTTTGATTGCATTTGAATGGCTTCAATCGAATGAAGTTCAAGTGTGGCTCGAGTTAGCAGTGAAAATTCCGGGGAAAAAGAGATGTCTGCTCGCGTGACAGGGAAAATTGATTTTACTTCGCTGGCCGGCATTTCATTTCCCTCGCGTGCAGTTCGCCGATTGTTTTGGAATTGATATTGAAAGCTGTCAATTTGCATTTGACATCGTTTTCCATTTTTGCCAAAACTGCACTTTTTCCTCGATATTTTTTTTTGCATCATTTTCTTTTTCCTGTTTCCTTGTTCCCTTTTACTTTTCTATTTTTCCGCCATCGCTCCATCTGCCATGTAGATATATATATATATATCTATTTTTTGGAGGACTTTTTGTTGTGATTTTTCAGTTGATTTGCCTGCCATTTGCATAGAAGGAGGGTCGATGGTTGGTTGGTTGGTTGCCCATGGAAAATCGCTGCTTGACTTTGATGTGTTTGACATTGTTTTCGTTTTTCGCTCTTTCCGGGCGCCACACACACACAAACACACACACACATTTGGCTCCGGAGAACACGTTCCGTTCCGTAGTGTTCAATGGGACGTTGTTGTCATTGGAATTGGGATTCGGTAGTCCGGGACTCGGTTGGTACTCGGTTCTCCAGCAGGAATTCGGGAGATTTTTCGGGCAGCAACAATGCCGGATTTGCTTGTTAATGTCACAGCCTGGATGACTTTGTACTGTCATGGAGGAGGATGCTCTCTCTCTCGCCACCAGAAACTCCTCCCATTAAAGCACTTTAGCCGCGAAACTCTGCAGATTGTCACTTTTAATTGTATTATGGCAGACTATCAAATTATTATTATTATCGCATTATCTGCCAGCGGATTAAGCGTGTGTCAAACTATAATAGAGCCAGACGTCGAAAATCGTTTATATTGGGGCTAGGCTTTAGTGGAAAGTGTGAAATGTATTTTATTTACTTGTTTAAATTATAAAAGCATGAAAGGAGGCAGAAGCTAAATGATTTAAAAGTTTAATGATTTTAACTCGAAAAATTACAGTTTTTAAAGCTCAAATTACATCTTTTAAGATACATTTTCTGTTTCCTATTTTATTTAAAGATTTAATAATAACTGATTAAGTCGCCTTTAAAGCTGTATTGTCCAAATATTTCGCTTTAAAACACCCGCCACAGAGCCAAGCTGCCTCATAAATATTTAGGAAGCTGCGAGCCAAAAAAAAAAAAGATGAATGGCTGGCGCCGAGGAATAAATTGTTAACACGCATGTGCCGCGAAAATAATGCGAATGATGAAAATTAACTGAAAACTTTATTAAATATGCAGCAGCGGGCGTTCGTTGGAGGAAAGGAAAAGCAGGGGGGGAGGCGCCTCCTGCCGAAGGAGGAATAATGAACGTTGAATGTTTAAACAAAGCGAAGGTCCTGGGGAGGAGGATGGAGGCCGTGTGCCATTCAAATCTAGGCTACAACTTTACTTAATGCAATAACCGTGTTATGGGCCCGCCACAAGAAGAAGGAGCAGCAGCGGGAGCAGGAGCAGGAGCAGGAGCAGGACATGGTGGGTTTTTGGGGAGGCCATGTAAATGGGAACACGGCAGCAACAATTCCCCGGGAAGTCAAGACAACGACACGCACACAGACACAGACCATTGTTTGTGCCCCCACAAATACAGTCAAATGCATTGGCCTAAGGACACACACACACACACACACCATGGCCATGTTGCCAACAATGCCAACTCCATAGCGAGACGGCACAGCGGGCTACTTTTCTGTCACTCATCCATTCATTCATTCATTCATTCGTTCATTCGTTCATTCACTCATGCCTGAACTTCTCGCCGTGGATTTTCCCTTGGCCTCGCCTTCAGCTTTTGGTTCTCAGAAATAGCTCCTTCTATGGGATTTCCTTAGACCCCATAATCATACAAAAAAGGCATACATTCCAGTAGATGTCGGGGACATCCAATCACAAGGGTATTTATCAATTCGAATACCTTTGCACAGAAAAAATTATGTGGAGATATGGCAGGCAATAAATTGTACAAGGTAATTATTGTAGTTGGGAATTTATTGATTGCTGAAGTATAAATATTATTAAAATGCGGGGCTATAAAAACGTATTTAGGATATTTCAGAAAATGACATATGATAATAAAAAAATGTGCTCATTATAACAATTTATTTGACTTAATTATTATTATTATTTTTATGAAAGGAGATCTATTATTAAATATATCATAAAGATTTTTAAATCCTTAAAAATGTGTCTAAATGAATGGAAAAATTTGTTTTAAGTCCCAAATTCTGTGTCAATTTATATATTTCATGAAAAATCCTTTTATCTTTCAAGGAAAAGATTTTCTTAGAATTTTCCCTATACTTTCAGTTCTTTCTAGAAGAAAATATGTTTAATAAATAAATAAAATTTGTAAAAATGCAGCTCCTTTTTAAGTTCACTTTATTTAATAATAAAAAAAAGAAGAAGAAGAACTAAGAATTAGTTAAAAATCGATAACATCTTTAGGAATCTTCCTCTATACTTCTTCTCCACAATGATAAATATTGTCACCTCGTTTTTTCCAAAGTGTGTCATTTTTCTTGTGAAGTCAGACGTATTTTTTGTCGTATTTTTTTGTTTATGCCCCCGCCCCTTCACTTTCTAGGATTGTTTATTTTTATTTCGCTGCATGCAGCACCCCCACTGCCCCTCTCTCACACTCCTGCAGCAGTTCCTGGCTCCAATTCCGATTCACACTCAACTGGCAGTATGATATATGTGCTTGGCATGCGTCGCCTGTTGTTATATTTCTGGGCTGACTCTGACTCTGACTTATGATATGGCCTATGCTGCCCCGCTTACTATATATATATAGCCTCGTATGGCAATGGGGAGAATGGAAATATGTGTGTGTGTGCGTGGAAATGAGTTATTGTCGCTCTGTGCAATTTTCAATTTCATAAGCAGGCCACCGCCGCCACGGAGTTGTTTGCTGCGTAAACGATCTGAACTCGGGGGGCATACCAATTAGGAGCCGTGTTCGGGATTCGATTTGGGGCTAGCTCTGGGCTATAATTGCCAAAAATTGAGAAGGAGGACTGTGTGCTGTGTCCTCGCTTATCGGCCGTAAGTGGATTGTTTTTCTGGCCTCGGCAAAAGGTGAGCGAGCGAATGAGCGAGCGAGCACAAATATTTAAATTTGGAAAAATAATGTATTATTTCATTATGCTTGGGCAGGCGCAATCAGCGGGGGGTGGCGCTGATCCTAGTCCTGTGTTTCTGGCTTCCTGCCAGCCTGCCAATTTAATTCGTTTGCATAAATTTTCGTTGTTTTTGTTGCCGTTGCCGTTGCCATTGCCATGGCTGCTTGCTGCTTGCTGCTGGCTGTCTCTGCTGTTGTGGGTCACAGAACCAAGACCAAGCCCTGTGGCTTCTTTTTTTTTATGCCCTCCGAGAAGCTCTGTCTCTCCCTCTCGGTGTGGTTACCATTTTTTATTATTTTGTTTTGCCCATGTTTTGCTATGCAAAATTCGATTTTAATGTGCCGGCAAATGCTTTAAATATTTTCTCTGGCTCTCGCCGGGATTTGGAGGGTTGGTCGTCTGGCCGTCTGCGAGGGTAATTGACAATTAGGCTGAAAGTTGGAGCCCATCTTTAAGTTGATCAATAATTCATTAGACGATTGTCTCTTACGGACAGCTGACCCCGCTGGCTAGCCCCCTGGTGACCCCGCTGCTGACCCCCCCTGCTGACCCCTGGCTCAGCAATCTGCTGGCCCTCCTTGGAGGGTCATAAATCATCATTTATATTATTAACAAGGGATCAAAACGGACATGCTGAACTACACACAACACACATACGCAGCTACAGGACTCAACACGAGAACACTTTCGTATGCACATTCGTGGCAGTGTGTGTGTGTGTGTGTGAGTGTGTGCGTGTTAACCGGAAACCAGAGCAACCGCAAATGACAAGGGAGTACGTCCGTCTAAACTGCTTCTCTGCGCTTTCTGCCTCTCCTTCCTCCTCTTCTCCTCTCTCGCAGCGGGAACATCAAAGTCCAAGGATGAGGCGACGGAGTGTAGCATATTTATGGGCGCAACATAGGATAAATTCCGCAGAGTACAGTCACTGCCGAAATACTGATGCCAGGTCAAGGGTTGTACAGCAAATAGGTTGCGGTATTTAATTATGTTCTTCAAAGTTCAAAGATTGTGCGAAGCAGATAAGATTTCTTGAGGGGGAAAGAGGGAACAAAGGGTTGGCAAGGACTGTGAGGAAGTAAGAGGAAAAAACACTATATCGAGATTGAATTTAAAACATATTTTATACATTTCAAAATGGTTTTCAAATAAAATGTTTACTTTAAATTTAAAAATAATTTAAAAGAAACCTTTTAAATAACTAAAATTGGTAGAACTCTTTCGTATTTTCCCAAATTAATAAAGAATTTCTACCCAAGTCACTCCTAAACTTAAAAATTAAATACTGCACAGTAAGTTCTCTTTAAAAACCCACAAAATTTTAAAATTCCTAAGATTTTAAACAGTCAAAATCTTCACCTGAACTCCTTTACTATATAAACCCATGGTATTCTATGTTTATGGAACTATAAAACTACAGCACTGCCCTGTAAAACCATGATTCAGCAGCTGGAGTCTCTCCTCTGTTCCGGGCTAAAAGCATTGCTGGCATTGGAGTCCGAGTCGGTTAACACTCGGCGGCGTGTGTTTGCTTTTGTGATGGACTGCCTGCGTTTTCTGCCCTCTGGCCAGGATTCGAGGATTCGAGGATTCGAGGTGAGGTTGGCCGGCAGCTTTGCATGTTTTATACCTCTGACCTTAATACCTGCGGAACCCCATCGTGCTCGTGAGCATTTCTAGCGTGGAGGATGAGACACGGACATGGACATGGACACGGACAGGAGTTGAGCGTGTGAAGCTGTTTTTGTCTTTGGGGCTGCTGGCGCTAAGCTGAAAGGCAAACACAGGTGTTGAAGGGACAGGGGAGTAAGGAAAGTGTCCTGTGAGAGGGGAGGAAGTTTAACAGGGGCTGTAGTTTTCCATACTTTGTCAGTCAAAGTTGGTTTATACGACATTGTGTGGTTATGGGATGCTAAAGTTTCTTTTATAGATTTTATTCATAAATATATGCTTTTTGCATAATGAATTTGGAATCATTTATGCTTAGTTTACCTGTTGAAGGTGCTTTAAAACTTATAATGTTAACCAATAATTAAATCATTAAACATTTGGTTCTTTTTTCAAGTCCATTGCCTTCAAAAATAACTTTAAAAACTTGTTTAATGTAAGCCACACTTCCTCAATCGATTTTAGTTTAAGAAAACTCAAAAGGATACTCTCACTGGCTGCCCTCTAGGTCTAAACAAACTTGGCCGGCAAAGAGCAGCTCGCATTGAATGCGCCGCACAAACACTATGAATTATGAATATTCTAATTTGGATCTTATCGCACTCATTAACACCTTAAGGCCCTCAGGCAGCTCTTCAGCTCTTTAGAAATCCCCGCAGAGAGAGAGAGAGAGCTCTAACCGGCTGCAGGTAAGTTGATAAAGGTTATATCTCTCACTGGAAGTGGAGCGAAAACCTAAATACCACAGAAACACACAGCGCACACACAGTCAGTGTGTCAAGGGTGGCAGGATGGCAGGATGGCAGGATGGCTGAATGGCTGGATGGCTGAATGGCAGCATGGCGGTGCATCATCATCCTTATGGCCAATCGACAATTGTCAATTGGCAATTACCAATTGCCGTTCATCAGTTTTCGGCTTAAATTGAAAGCCTTACAATTGCAGCTCAGGCATGTAATGAAATAATGAAACAAAGTGCAACACGGAAATCCCCTACCGACAAAGGATGGATGCTAGGTGAAAGCAGGACATTGGCGAGGCAGACTGGAAGGAGGAGATACTTGTGCAGCTTCAGCAAAATTTTTAATTAAAATCTTTGTGCTCCCACTGTGCGTGCTTAATTAATTGTGCTTTGGCTGGCAACGGCAGAAAGGATTCTCACTTTCCGAACAGCAAAGGCAGCGAGAGGATATATATGTATGTGTATATTGAAGAAGGATATTTGCACTTATGAATGGTCCTACGGGTCACAGAGAGGACTTTTGTGAAGTGAAAGTAATTTTCTGGGCATTTTCTTGTGAGAAGAAAACTTCAGGAATAAGAGGTGGGTTGCCAAATTGCCGGTTTTTGTTTGAAAGGGAAGCCTGGTCTTTAATCTGTTTTAATATTATTTATTTATAGATTTTAAATGCATTTTTTTAGGAAAAAATTATAAATATTCTTTTTCAATGTTTACAAGGTAAAATGGTTATAGAAAAGGTAAAGTAATGAGACAATATTATTAATTGTAGGAAAACTAGAATCTCTCAAAGGCTTTCCCTTTAAAATACTTTAAAAATCTGCGAAATTATCTTACTAGAGAAAAGAATAATGTATTTTTTAAAGATTTTATGAATTCTTTTTAAAATAGAACAATAAACCTAAGAACTCCCTATTAAATCTCAAATTTAACAAGATAAAATCAAAGTCCTTCGTCTTTCTAGTAACATTTAATCGAACATCGTTAATATTCCAAAAGCATCCTTAATTTCTTTCATAATTTTTTATAGGCTGTCATTTTTATATGGAAATTTAGCTATTTCCAGAAAATGTTCAACTCAAAATGGGATGGTTTTCCTTGTTTTTTCTCCGCCTTTCCATTCACTCCTTTTATGCCTTCTCCTCCCACACACTCGCACACACACATGCTGAGGGCTCAGGGACGAAGTGCTTTCAGCACAAAACAAGTGTAAATCAAATAAAACCTAATAAAATATATAAAGGGGCGAACGCAGGTTGCCACACACCCACACACACACACTCACGCCTAGACCCCACTTTTCCACCCAAAACCCACGCACACACAATGGCCCAGATGGGCATGAGAGTGGGAGTGGGAGTGGGAGTGGGTGGAGGGGAGGGAAAAAGGGAAAACGAAACCTAAATGGCGAACGAATTGAAGTCAGCAATTTTATGTTTTATTGCAATTCTTGCCTTTCCCCGCATTCTATTTTACGGTTACCTAGCTACCCTCCAATCCTCCGCCATTTGCCACGGTTTGTCACGGGGGAGCAGGCGACTCCAGCCTGTGAGTCCTGCGTGGCCCTGCGTGGCCCTGCGGATTCCGATTCATACAGAGCATTTTCCATGCAGCGCCAAGGACAGCGGCATCAAAAGGAAAAACTCCGCCCGAAGCTAGCGAAATCGCTTAAACCGAAGATTTTTTTGCCACTGCCGCCGGAGGTGGGATTTCTACACAAGTCTGCGAATGGGTGTTTGTAGAAAAAAGGGGGCTGGGATGCGTCTGCCGGCTGCAGGGGCTTTTTGCATCCCCGCCTCAGTTACACTGCCACTGCCATGGCCCTTCGACCCGCGCATATGTCATAAATGGGGTCTGGGTCTGGGTTTTCTCATTCTCCACTTGCTTCGCCAGCTCCCTTGAAAGGACAGGGTTGTAAAAACGAAATGGAAATGGTTAAGAGAAGTGCCCTGTAATATATTAAGGGGGTATATTAAGTAGGGGTACAAAAATGTTGTGATAATAAAATAATACAGTTTTTTTATACCAGTTTAATTAGTGACTAAAAGGTGAAGTTATTTATTTATTTAATAAAGAGATATATATTTAAGAGCGGGTCATTTCTTGTGTAGTTAATTTGTTGTTTAATTTTAAATCTTCCCTTTCTTTCTTCCCTTTGATCTTTCACAGAATAAGTAATTATAGTTAATAAAAGGCGAATTCTAAAAGGTATTTGACATCGTTATAAACTTTATAATATAAAGAATTAATATTCATATTAGAGTGACCATGATAAAATAATTTTTTATAATACGGAGGCATTGTGATCTGACTTTAAATTAAATTCATTAAGAATCAGGAAGTATTTGCTCTTTACTATAATTTATTAAATATTGCTTAAACACTCATACTCATAGTAATTCAGAAATAATATTGCTTGTATCTTTAAGGTATTCCTTGAGACATTGGTTCTTTCCTCCTCCAATCAACCCCCCATAGGGTATTCAAAATTCGTTACCTCTACCAAAACCCCAAACTCTTCGCCTTGTTTATTCTTTTATCGGTCTTTTCTGCGGCAAGTGCGCTGCAATTGTGAGGCAGTTATAGATACGGATATCTGTCTAAACACACGTACGCGTGTGGCCGTGTGCGTGAGCGGTCGCCTGTGTGTGTGTGCGTCCTTGTTTTTGGGGAGGTATTCGTGCGTGTTGGTCGGCCACCTCCCGTGCTTAGCTTTTTCTATTGAAATTATTTCCATCGATGTGTTTTATTTGGCCACCGGTGGCCAAGGGGGGCTTAAATTGTTTTGAAGCACGCATAAATTATGGAAAATTGTTAAACATACATAATTTATGGCTGGCAATATCAAAGTAATTCAATAAAATGGGCCCCGCTCGGGCCACATTATTTATGTTCCGGCTCGATCTCGATCGAGAAACCTCAAAACCGGGCCCATCTTTGTGGTTGGCTGCCCAGCAAAAAAATAATAAATTCCAGGGCTTAGCCATTGAAATCCATGGAAATTCATAATGCAAACACAAATTCGAGTATCTAATTCAATTTGGCCGACGAGGGTCAATAATTTATTTTAAGCCCAGAAGTGGCGAGAGTTGAATTAAATCTAAATTTCAATTGCGATAAGTTGGGATATAATTCATCGATTTGTTTACATTTTAGAAGGGACAACAATCTCTCTCTCTCTCTCTCTCTCTTAGACTCTATGCCCATTTTCATATCATATCCCGGAGGCTGCTCACGCCCGGGCCATAAAACTTTTATATCAACTTATGTACACTTACAACGGCCATTATAACGCATTAAACATAAACGCCGTTTCATGGACTTTCCCGCTTCCTTCCCTTGGCTTTTCCCCGACTATCTAATTGCCAATGCCGGCAACTTTCACACACTCACTTCGGGACGAGGACTTGGGACTTCGGGAAAGCTAGGGGCGGGTGGGTCCTTGTAATAAATCATTGGCGATGACTGCTGCAGCAACCTCATTGAACATTAAAATAATTGCAGGACGCAACTTGGCCAATGATGCTGCCCACCGCCATGTTCATTAATGATAATTAAAAAAGTTTGTCCATCAGCAAAAGGCATTCAGTTCATTAGGGATAATGTTCTAGCGCACTGACAGAGGAGAAATCGGGTGCCAGGAATCGGTTTCAGACAGGATTACTAACGCTTCCGGAACAGCTTGTTGCTCAATTTTGCGGCAGGCCTTCAGGCCATTTTCGGTCCATTGCAATTGCAATTGCATCTCCAGCTCCAGCTCCAGCTTCAACTCTACTTCGATTGCAGAAGTCATATTTCACCGGCCGAAAGTAGGCTCTCTCCTCTCCCACCGCAGCTCCTCGTTCCCTTGTTGTTCTGCCAAATGTAAACAAACATTTTCCACACATTTTCCAGGAAGCCACATGCACGTGCAGATTATGGGAGCGAGGCGAAGATCCTGCGCAGACTCACCTCCACTCGGAAAACAGAGAGAGCGAGTCCGTGTTGAATTTTCCACGAAGCCAAGTTCGCAGTGAAAAGCCTTTGTGCCTTTTCTAAGCCAGTCAGTTCGTTCGCGTTTTCCGTCGAAGCAGCCTGGCTAAAGTCCACCGTTTTTCCGGGCTTAAAATCGTTTCGGTTCTCTAAAAGTCGTAAGAATTGGACTGCAGTTTTAAAAAGTGTTCATAATAATCCAAGGAAAAATAAGAACCATTAGTGGAAGTGTGTTTACGAAAAAATGCATAAAAAAAATAATAAAACTAACCAAAACTGTTGAATGAAAAATATAGAAACTTTGTTTATGTGGCGCCACACTTGATGGCTTTGACATTGGCGCCACATTTGCATCCGGGCAGGTGTAAATATTCATTTCTGTAGCTGGCAAAGTTGCTGCTGCCTGCTTTTAGCATAATTAAGCGCATCGGGGCGGGTCTGGGCCCGGCCAAAGCACCCAAAAGGAGCGAAGGACAGCGTCAAGAGCAAAAAAAAAAAAAGAAACTTGGCTGGAGCCTTGGAACTTTGAAGAGCAGCCGCCAAAGCCAAAGCAGCTTTAAGGTCCTGAAGGCAAACTGCATGGTAAGTGCTGGGCACCTGCAGCTGCAGCCACCTCCTCCCTTCTATCCCTTCAAATTGTTTTGGCCAAGTTAGCAGCTTGTTTATAGTTGGTTAATTGAAGCCCTGGGAAAAGTCCAAGAAACTTTAATTGAATATTGCACTTGCCGCTCTTAATTATGCAGCACACGAGTCTCGAGTATCTCTTTAGGGAGGAGAATAAAAAAGCTGAGAGTTCCAATTTAATGCGGATTATTGTGACCTGACTTCAAAAGTCAATTCCTTACACTGTTCCAGCTTGCCCCAACAAATCCCTCAACTACAATAGTAATCTCTCTCTCCATCACAATTTCCCTATTCCTTGGCTCGATTCGGAATCGAAACGAAACTTGAATGGCTTAAGTGATTTAGGAACTCGATCGCATTCGCTCTCCCATTTCGCTGCCAGAGGCAGTGAGAAAAAAATACAGATTTAAATGAAATATGAAGTTTAATAAAATAACAATATATTTTGCCAAGAAAATAAGTTAAGAGTAAAGTAAACAATTGATCTTTTGGCTTTAGTCCTTTAAATAAATTCAACTTGATCAACTCAACATTCCATTTTCTAATAAAAGTATCAAAAATATAAAATTTTAAAATATTAAACCTTTAATTAAAGTAAAATACATTTCCTCAATAAAATATATTAAAGTTAAGGCACTGCTGCCTTTGTTTTAGGTAAACAAAACCTTTAACTTTCTTATGATTTAATTTACAAATGCCTCATGCTTAAATTTCTTAAAGATTTTCCATAAAAACAAACAGAATATATTAAAAAATGTATCTAAAATATTTCTGCAAACTTAAATTACCAAAAAAACAGAAACCTTTTTACTTTTATAAGTATTTTCCCGCAGTGTGACACCTCAGTTAATTTTTTTCTGTTCCTGATTCGGGTCGGGATCCGTTGCCTACTTTCGGGCACTGGGAAAAACTTTTTAAGTGCCAAAGCAAAAGGCGCCGAATTAAATTAAAAAAGTGGGGAAAGCACACGAAGAAAGAAATATCGGCTCGTGTGCAAATAACAGAGGAGGGATTCCCGGCTTCAAATTCAATTTAAGAAGCATAGTCTCCGCTTTCCTCCTTCTCCTTAGCCGACAATAGTTAAGCGGAAATGTAAGTCCCTGGGGGCAACAGCCAAGACGAAGGCATCACGGAGCCTTGGAAGTGTGTCAAAGTACGTAAAACCGGCAGGGGAATCAATCGAATCGAATCGAAACGAATCGAAGGGAGCGAAGGCATCACAGCCAGGCGAAGGCGAGACGAAAAACCAAACAGCCACGAGCCATAAAAATGGGCCAAAATGAGTGGCGGAGACGTCAAAAGAAATTGAAATGGAACTCAAGCAAAAACTACTTTGTTTGCGATTAGCACTTGGCCGGATTAATGGTGAGAGAAGGAGAAGGAAGAAGTGAGGGTGGGTGGTCCCTGGCGCAGGAAATGAAATGTGTGTCAATATATTGATTGAATAATGGTCTACATATTGACAAACAACTCAAAAGGCACTCGACATAGCCAGACTCGAGACGGGAGCCCAGTCAGCCGGAAGAGAGAGAGAGTCGCAGGAGACAGGACACCGGAGAGTGAAGGCCTAAGGGCGACGGAAACGGAAGCTACGCACCATATAGTATAGACTTCCACTCCCACTCCCACTCCCACACACACTCAACCCCACACACACACACACAGACTCTTGTATCTAGGAAGCTGTCGAATCGACAAATGCAAAGTGAGACATCAAAAGCATTTCGAGTGCGTCGTCATCAATGTAAAGCAGCTGCCGGCATCCCAAGAATATTCCTATACGTATTCGTATTCGGACTCAGATTTTGGTTAGTAGAGATGGAGATGTAGACGTCGATCCCCGCCGAGATGAAGACGCTCCCTAGACGCAAAGGAGTCCAGATGAGGGGGCGTTGTGTAACACGTGTTCCTTTAATTAGATAAAGTTTGTTTGCATTACAAACATACTGGCAGCAATTTGCCTCTGTGCTCAGTTGTCGATGGCAACGCTTCTCCAAGTTTTCTTTTTCTCCTCCTGTTTTATTTCTATATATATATAGGAGATATATACATATATTTATCTGCAACTCCCCCACTTCGTTGAGGGGCAGGAATATTCCCCAGTGGGAAAAGTTTTTCGCCGGCATTCTCGAGGAGCATGATTGACTGACGCACGTCTAGTCAAATAAAAATGGCACATAGAAATGAAAATAAAAATAAAAATAAAAAAGAAATACAAATAAAATATGCCAGCAACTTGGTCGCTCTGTGAATATTTATGTAAATAATTCCATTGAATGGTTGCAGCATTTCGGCATTTTGCTCATTTGCGTGACGCTTTCCGCAGAGTTTTCGCAGAGTTTTCCGCCTTTGCGTAAATATTTGAACTTTTCCGCTGCTTATTTATTTCCTTTGTGCCGATTTGAGTTGAGTTTGTCCGCCTTGAGTTGTCCGAACTTGAAATTTCTGCAAAGTATGTACTTCAATATTTAAGTAGAATCATTCGTTAGGCCTCATTAGCCCTGGGAGGATGGGGACGCAAAATGTTCAATTGCATTTTAAGCTGGCGCAAATCCCCATATAATGCCATGTAAAATATGTGTGCTCGCTGCATGTTTAACGAGCCGAATGCCACACTTGCGAAATCCCCCCCACAAAAGGCCTTTGAGATTTCAAGGCTTTCTTCCGCCCCTTTCTTCTGCCGGCGCCACTCAGTTGCTTTGTTTGGGGCTTGTTGTTAATTAAAAGCTCACAAAAGTAGGTAACATGCATATTACACACACTCACACATGCTGGCCTGGCCCACTCTCAATTGTTGCACATATGTGCAGAGAGAGAAAAGGGGATTATAATTTATGCATTTTTTTTTTTTAATATATATGTTACATTTTTTAAATTATGCTACAGAAGTGGAGAAAATATTCAGACACTTTTAATAAGTGTTTACACCATGAATACTTAGCTGAAAATTATAAGCATTGATCTGAAAAATGTTTTATGAGTATGTTTTTAATTTAAATAATTCTTGTGCCTTTAAACTTGGCGTTTTACTTATTAAATCATAAAGGAAACCCCCTAGGAGGCTCGGCTATTTCAATAATATGCCTTCAAGCCTACTCCTAAATTTTTTCTCAAGTGTATTAATTCAGCCTGAATGCCTCTGTTCGGTGTGTGTGCTCTTGTTCTTCGTTTTCCTTCGACACAACAATGAAATGGCGACCATTGAGAATGATAACAATGAAGGCCAGAGCCAGCACTGCACATAAACTTGCCAAACAAACACAAGGAAAGTGCGCAGCAACAACCATAAAAGCAACAATAACCAGTAGGAAAAGCGACAACAACAACAATGAAACACACTAACACAAATCTTTATTTAAGCATAACACAAAACATGACAAAAAAAAGAAATAGAAAGAAAAACCAAAACCAAAAAAGAAGTAAAGAATGACAGAAAGAAACCAATTCAATGGCGGTGAAGCCCACAAACACACACATACACACACACCGAAAAACCCTGAAAAGAAGCCACCAAAGAAGAAAGAACGTTGGAAAACGCGGGGCCAAGGGCCCGGCCAGGGAAAAAATTAGAACAGTCAAGCGCCTCGGGATATGCAACACATAAAACTTGCCAGCCAAAACCGGGAGAACGGCTTCAAGAAGTCCTTCAACTTGCCCCACTCTTTCGGGTTTAACAGCACTGGCAAAAAATGTCAAGAAAATTGGTATATTAACTGGATAATGAGGGAAGAAAATTATAGATCAAATGGGATTCTTAGTAAGCCTCTTTTTTAAGCTATTTTACAATCTATTAATTTATACCATTTAAAAGCAAAGAAGAAAATATATTTAATAATATATAAACTAACTTTTCTAATATATTCTTAATAACTAAAGGTATTTGATAGACTTGTTTCCTGGGAATATATCTTATTAATTAAGGATTAACTTATTAACATATTCGTCCTTTATAAACTTCAACTGATATAGTTTTAGATAGAGTTAAACGCCACCAGAATGTCATATCATCATATTCATATTCCTAATAATAAAAAACCTTAGATACATCCTATACCGTAAAGCATTTTTTCCATGAAAATGGTGCCACTGCATCGGCCAACTGGATGGCCAGGCATTTCCGCTTCGATGTGTCCCGTTTAGTCGGTTGGCAGTTAAGCCATTCCCTTCCACATCCACTCGATGCCAGTTTAAACTTGGCTTGGCACGGCCTATACACACGCACACACGTACACGCATACTCACGTACTCGATTTCCCTTGGTCTGCAGCAAAGTTTTCCTTTTTCCTCTGACTCTGACTCTGACTCTGACTCTGACTCTGACTACGACTCTGGCTCCGACTCTGACTCCTTTGGGGCAAAAGAAACAGGAAAAGAGGAAAATCGAGAGGAGAACGAGTGAGGCTGCCAAAAACTTTGCATCGCAAACTTTTCTGCATATATTTTCCACAAAACGGATGCTTGTTTTTCATGTCTGCTGGCTTATTTCGTTTTGGGGTTTTCCATTTTTAGGTTTTTTCTTCTTCTCCACCGCACTACCCATTCCTCCATTCCCCTCCCACCCGGGAGGCATATTCACTTAGAGCTATAGCTAGAGAAAACCCCTTTTAGCCCTTCCAATTTCAAATGCTTTAATCGCAATTTATCAAATTGGAAGAGGCCGAGCGGGCTGAAAAGTTTTTGGGGCCCTGGAATTGGGGCATTTGTAAGCGTTTAATTTGTCAGCCATTTGCTTAGTTAAAAGTTTTTCATTTCCCATTTACAATGCGAGCTGTAACATGCTTGGTCTTTCTTTTTTTTCGTTGTGTGTTGTGTTGTGTTGGGAAATGTTCCTGGTTTATTTTTCAAAATAAAACTGAAAGTCCGATTGGAAGTTGTTTTGTGGGGATTTATGGAGTAGATATATGGCATAAGCTAGTAAATCGATATATTTATTATAGGAATTCTATGAAATAAATTCGCACAAAAGCCTTACTTGTTGTAAAGAGAGCATGGAAAATACCGAAGGAAAAATAAAGATTTATCTAAAAAAAATGTTAACTTAAACCCTGGATTTGATTAAATTTATTAAGATATTAGATTATATTAAATAAAAGGAAAACATGACAGATACCTTACTGCTTTTATAAACATATTTATAAAGGTTTTAAATACTTTAATAAATATAATAAAAATTAATTCTTAATGTCATTCCCCTTCCAGGCTCCTCTGGCCATTAAAAACCTAATGTGGATCACGGCTGAGCGATGAGGCAACGGACACTGACCACCACCGCAGCATGTCCTTGTCTGAACGGAACACACCCAGCCATGGGCAGGGAACGGGATCAGGAGGCGGGACAGGGACTGGGACGGGAACAGGCACTGGAGGAACTACGCATCGCCAGACGCGGCCGCCGGACGTGGAGGAGGCACTCTCCTCGATGCTATGGACGCCCTACGAGCGTACACCCCTGCCCAGTTCGGAGGAGGAGGCCGAAGAGGAAGAGGACGACGATGAGCGACTCAATAGGAAGCTACGCAAGTCGCACAGCAGCTACGAGGCCTCGAGCCTGGCATTGAGCCACCATCCATCCCACCAAGGAGCACTACCCCAGCACCACCACCTACCCCTATTCGGACACCACCACCACCACCACCATCATCACCACCAGCAGCTGCAACAGGACCTGCTCCTGGCCCTGCCTCCGAGCCCCGTGCCTTCGTTTCCCCCGTTTAGTTTAAGGGCCTTCGACGAGGCCATTGCCGGCTTTGATCATTTGGCCAAAGGAGGCGGCTTCTCTGGTGGTCGAAGGAATCGCTATTCGTTTCCCTCTTACCAGGGCAGCCCCTCCCGAACTCTTACCCAGTGGTGCTCCTCGGCTGCCACCTCCATTAAAGAGCCACCTTCCTATGAATCACTATACTCTGCCGGTTCACAAAAGAGTGGGGCAGCTCCTCCTGTAGCATCTTCAAACCTGCTCGGCAGGGCCAATGCGGAAGTGGCCCGCGAACCATGTGATAGATCGCAACGATCGCCAAAGAAAACAGCAGCAGTGGAAAAGGATCGGAATCGGGATCAGAATGGGGATCAGAATCAGAATCAGGCTGAGGTCATAACCAAGGCTGCAATACTAACGGCTAATGTTCCCGCTGGATTGGGTTTAAAGCGCTCCTTCACGGATGACTACATATCGCAGGTGAGTTTGTATTCACGGAATATATCAGCAATTAATACAGCTTATATATCCTATGAAAAGAGAAGTCCTTTACTCCTTAAATTTATAAAAGAAAACTCCTTAAGGTTTTTTGTTGATCCTAAAAATGTTTATTCAGCGATCAACCCTTAAGACTCCTTTTGTATACATCTCACCCTGAGAGCCCTCTTTATAAACCTTTTGGCAAATGCTTTGCTCTCTCTCTCTGCTTAGGTGAAAATTTGATACCTTACCCAACTGAGTACCCATTCCACCTCCCGATACTTTCAGCTGCTTAATGGAGCACCATCAAATTTGATGTCAAGGGTTCAACACAAAGTGTTTGGCGCCGCCAATGGGAAACTCTGTGTGGGACTCTGGCGCGAAATGGGAGCGCCAAGTCGAACTGTCGCCTTATCGTGCCCATTGACAGCCTCGTACTTCGACTCCGTATTATAATATGAGAACGAACCCCCCAACCCCTTGCCCATATTGTAAGCCCCGATAAGGGCTAATGCTTCACTTAGGCCCTTAAGTGCCGCGCTAGCATCCCTCGCAGATAAGCGCCATATGTTGCCTATCAGTATCGAACTCGGGAGCAAAGGGGGCGGACCGACGCGGACGAAGGCGGACGATTGGAGGCGGGGCATTGTTTCCACATATATTAAATTTTATATGCATATGCATAAAGTATGGCATAAAGCACAGCATAAAGTACTCGCATAGGGGCTCGCATGTGGCTGCTTTTGGTTTTTCGTGCACACTTCATAATTTGTTTATGCGGCGTCAGCGAAACGGAAAATTGACCGCACAAAAATGACAAACAAAGCACAAAGAGGGAGAGAGAGAGTAGGGGGCTGAATATAGAACGAGGAGGGAGTGAAAACTGCAAAATGCTTTTCCAAGGGGAGAGAAGAGGAGGGTGGCCAGAGCGAACAACAAAAATATCAATTTCAGCTTTTACACAACACTCTCTTTGGTATCCGAATAAATGCAATAAATTCAATGGGATTTTTCAATGCACATCATATCCTAAGAAAAATATTAAATATTGACATTATACGAGTGAGACTGCAGCTACATATCCTTGGTGACAGGTTTGGAATGGAAATTATATAAATTTAGTTATTTGCAGAGCTGTCAACTAATCTTTTGGCCAAATAAATCTTCTTAAATTTATTCTGGAGTTCTTTAGAGAAGTTTATGTTTTTTAAGCATTAAATAAATAGAAAATAATAGAGAATTTTGTAGTTTGTCGAAAATATACTATTTCAATTTAAGAAGAACATGATTTCTCTTCATCCTTTCAATTTTTAGACTCTCTGATATATTATTTAGGGGAATTATTTACTACAACAATTATTTCCCATAAAACTAAATCCACACGCGAAACCCCACTGAAATCATAAAGTTACACCTAAAATCATGATGTACTAAACCTCTTACATGCATAGTAATTTTAATATCATTCTTGATGTTCAAAGCACTCTCCCGCTTGGATGACATCAATTTTAAGAGAGACTTCACTCACCGAAAAGGGTCATTTAATCTTGCCCCCAAAAACTGGAGAAGTATTTCTAATCCATTGCCAGTGTCAATATCCCTTCATGGATGGCCGAACTTAATAAGCGGACTGACAAATGGAGAGGTCTTCTACACAGAGACTGTCGCTCTTATTTTTCCCCCACACATACGCTTGGCTTTGACGACTGGCTCATGACGAGAGGTTTATGGGCAAGAAGTAATGAAGTTGCCAGTGCTTTTCCGCCCTCTCCAAGTACCGTTAGCTGAGGATGAGTTTTGGTTTTTCGGCGTGCTTAAAACAAAAAAGAAAAACCCCTTCCGCTGTTTGTCATTGCTGCTGTGATTGCAACGCACTCGACAGCAACGCAATCACAGTGCACAAGAGTGAGCAGCATTTGAACAATATATGTATGTATGAGTTCGAGGCGCTTGGCGGGGCTAACAGTAAATCACATTATATTTCTGTGACGTAATTAATGCAAGTAACACAGCGTAACATAATTAGAACCCACATACTATACACAAGCACACACAACGGGCACGGGTCTGTAACCCACATCATGTCGAAGGGGACTTGAGGCTAGGGATCGGGATTGGGATTGGGATTGGGATTGGGATTGGGACTGGGACAGCTTTATCAGCAGGGCTCAGGCAGCAGCCAGAACAGCAGAGAACCAACAATTACTTGTGACGGTTTTATGTTTATGCGTTGGCTTAATTAATTCAATTAAGCGCACATTTATGCCCTACGCTGGCGAAGGATACTGGCACCTTTTTGCGAGGGCAAAATGATGACAGCTCGGGGTAATCCCCCGGCAATTAGCATTAATTACGACTTGAAACTTAAATCTTGTCATACGCTATGTGAAAACTTGACTTTTGCCGGTATTTTACTTTCTCAGAGATAACAAACTAAGTTGTTTCTATAAAAATAGAGTTTTTGCAGTTTCTTCTTGTTCAAAATTAGCTGTTTAAATTAGTTTTTTATTTTTTTTTCTTGTTTCTAAGAACTTTATAAAATTTGTTAATAAATATAAACCTCCAGAGCCTTAGCATTTTCCCTATGTTCTTATACTTACTATATATTTTTCTCTCTAAATTTTTTCCCACACAGAATTGCGCTTCATTCACGCCAGCAACAACAAGTGCAACAGCAACTGCAGTGGAAATTGCAACAAAGCAAAGCAGCAACACTGAGAAAGCAACAACAGAAATAAGCAGAAAAACAGAAATACAAAGCAAAGCAACGAATGCGGGATCACAACAAAGCGAAGAAAATTGCATTATCAATGAACAGAGCGGTGATGAGACAGCAGCAACACCAAGACCACCACCAGCAGCAGCAGCAACAGCAGCAGCACCGCCAGAAGAGAGCAGCAGAGGAAACGAGGAAACCAGCTCAGTGGCAGTGCAGGTCACTCAACCTGTTTCCTGTGCCCAAAGAGAGCCAAGAGCGACCGGGAGAACGATTGCTACGCCAGCAACACTGGGCTGGGAGAGCGATTTCAGCAGCAACACAAGCAGCAGTGCCAGCAACATCGCAGCGATCAGTTACTCGGCAACATTCGGCGCGGCAACAGCAACCAGCGCGGATTGCTACTACCCCAGCAGCGGCAACTACGGCGGCTATCGCTCAGTGTACGACAGCAAGAGTGTGCTGCGGCCCAACAAATGTTTGGCAGAACTCGAGCGTCTGTATGCCGAATTTCGCGCGAGTGAAAGCAGATTCGAGCGGGGACTGAGCCAGTTGGATATTGAAAACGCCAACGAGATGCGTCTGAATGTGCCAGCCACTGCTGCAGGAACAGCTAGTGCTGCACCAGCAGCAACCACTGTTACAAGCAGCAGCAACAGCAGCAGCAGCAGCAGTGTGTTTCTCAATAGCGATGAGGCCAAGAGCATCAGCAACATTGCAGTCTTGCCTGCGGCAAAAGAAACTGCTGCTGCGGCAACGGCAACAACTAGCAAGTCCTGCCAGCGACAGCCGAGTTTAACGATCCAAGTGAACAACAATAACAACAACAACAACAACAACGGTAACACTACTAACGGTACTAATAACGGCAATCGCGTCTCGGTGGCCTCCTCGCCCACAAGCATTGTGAACAACAACAATGGCGTGTGCGTTGTCAACTGCAGCTACACCCCCAGCACCACCACCAGCACCAGCAGCAGCAGCAGCAACACAGGAGCCAATAACAACAACAACAACAACAACAACAGCGTGGTGGAAATCAATAATAAAGTGTTCAGTGCAAGTGTACAAAATAAGCTAAATAATAATAATAATAATAATAATAATAATAGCAGTGTGCAAGCCGATAACAGTGTGAATATAATCAATGTGAATGCCAGCAGCAGCAGCAGCAGCAGCAGTAATAACAATCCGCGCACCTTCACCTCAACGGAATGCCAAACGGATGATCTGACCGCGAGTTCATCGAGGGAATCCCAGCAGCAACAGGAGCAGCAGCAGCAGCAAGAGCAACTGCAGCAGCAGCAGCAAATCCGTACACGCGAGCAGCGGCGCAGGGAGCGTAGGGAACGGCGCCAACAGCAGCAGCAGCAGCAGCAACAATTTCCGCCGCATCATCCGCGACGTCATCATGGTGCAGCCCCGCCCCCGCCTCCTCAAGCCCAATTACACCCACCCCCGCATCTGCATCATCCTCATCCTCATCCGCTTCCGCATCCCCATCCCCTGCCCCACCCGCATCCCGCTGCCATGGGCTTGGCTAGGGCTCTGCTGCCGGACATCCTGCATCCCCATTACCCGCCACCCTACAGCGCCCTGCCCGTGCCCGTTTCCGTGGCAGCAGTGCCACCCCCGCCACCGCCCTCAGCTGTGGCTGCTGCTGCATCAACAGCAGCGCAGCAGCAACATGCAGCACATGCAGCCCACGCTGTCCATGCAGCTGCACCGCCGCAGCCGCCAGCTCTAACGTCCGTGATTTCGACGGTGCCACTGCCGGGTCCGCTGCCGGCTCCGCTCATGAACGATGGACGCTTCACTCTGCCGCTGCCCATCATGCGCAGGTGAGTTTCAATGGACAATGTCGAAGCCCACTCCCATCTTCTATCCAAGAAACCCAGTCCCAAGCCCATTCCCGGCCAGCATCGATCACTCATCCGCCCCATTGCATTCGTTGGGACGCTCCTTTGTCGTTTTTAGCCAGTCTCGGGTTTCGCTTCCCTTGGCCTTAGGAAAGTGCACTGTAGAAAAATGGGGAGAGATCGTTAAAAGAGATCTTTAGCTGAAATATTATTAATAAAGCTTCAGAAAAGCCTATTAAATTATGACATTCGGTAAACACTAAATATATTTTAAATAATATGGTCTGCCAAATAAATCACAAACTTTTAGCTAATATTTAAAGGGAAATTCTACATAAATATTCCGTAAAAGCAAGACAAAAATCATTAAATTTTACAATTTACTTAACCTTGTTTTCCACATAAATCATTAAATATTATCGCGTAATTTTCCAAACTAAATGTGACAGTCTTTAAATATTTACATTTGTTATAAATCAAATTCAGCAAAGTTTTAAAGTCAAAAGCACTGGCACATTTTTATAATAAATTATCAAATAATAATTTAAAATTCGTGACATTGAAAGCTGTTTTTAATTAGGACATCTTAATTATTAAAAACTAGTTTGGCAATTATGAGTTTTAGTTTTTTTTGCAAGTTGCTTTGGCAAGCATTTAAGAATTTAGCAAAATTAATTTTTATTGAAAAACAAGGCTATATTTTATATATTCCCGGAATAATTCTTTCCTTTTCTGAATTTATTTAATAAATTTATAAATATTTCCCCCAGTGTCCATTTCGACATTTTCTATTACCACACACTGGCTTTTGTGGGGCTCTTCCTGCTTTGCTTTCGAGTGTTCGTGTTCGTGTTAGACGGGCCAGACATTATAATGATGGTAATTTTTATGTCAGTAACAAATTTCTTGCATGATTTGATTCTCCACCTCTGCTCCGGCCCAGTCAAAGGCTAGACCAGGAAACCAGGTCCGATCCCGGCCGGGGCCCGTGGTGTAAAAATTAATTCTCAAACGTTGACAGCTTCCAAGAAATTAACAAAAACCGAGAAGGGAAGAGAGTGAATAGAGTGACTGAGTGAGTGAGTGGGTTTAATTTAAAGTTCAGGCCGGGCCGGGGGATAAAAAAAAAAAGAAAGAAGCACCAGAGGTCGGGCCATTATTCTTGGCTAGTTTTCGGCGAAAACTTTTGGGTCTCTTCAGATTTTTTCTTTCCAGCTTTTCGGCTTTAATAACTCATTTTTATTATAATGAGTTCGGGCTTATCTGTAATTGCACATCTAGCGCCGCAGCCGGGCTTTGTCCTAGCCAGGCTGACTGGCCACAATTCCGCTTATTCCGTCTATATCGGACGATGATGGCCCAGTCGCTCTGTTACCAGTTTCCCACGCATTTATTGCCCGGAATACTGAAATACTTATCTATAGTTGGGCACTGGCAGAACCAGTTTGCTGGCAAATAATCGATGCCGCATTGTACTCGAACTTGTATCTCTGTATCTGTATCTGTAGCTGTAGCTGTGACTCTGGCTGTGACTGTGACTGCTTCAAGCTCCCAGCAGCTGAGTCGCTAATGTAGCCGTATCTGTATCTGACGGATGCGCGCGCTATCTGTCTAATGGTCTGCCTAAACAGCTTCCCCATCCCCCACCTTCCCCAGAATCCGCGAAGCATTCGAACGTTTGACATTTCCAGTCAAGAGCAAGCAGCAAGTCGTGTTTCACAATTTTAATTGTGTTTGCCCATTGAATAATTGCAAAACTGTGTCAGGCCAAAGTGTGTTCGCCCGAATTAGCTTTTCTTTGTCTCAGTGGGAGGAGGAGGTGGAGGAGGAGGAATAGGAGGCGTGTCTCCCGCCTGATTAGCATATTTATGAGCATGGAGTTCGTTCTGTGAGTCAAAGTGCCGCCATTAAATTAAATGTTTGCACTGGCAAAAGGGTTGCCTTACACGAAGGTGATTAGGCAAGCAATATGAGCCAAGTCAGGCAGATTTATCATATATGAAGCAGTCTAGAATTAATGCCACTTAGTGGATTGGGGTTAGAGTATTAAATCTACTTGCAAACTTATCTAAAAACTGGGCTGAAGTCAGAGCCAGTTCATGGAGACTTCCCTGCATCTAAATTAAATATTTCCCTTCTAAGCCGCTTAACTCTACCTCCCCTTGGCTGAGGTTCCGAGATAATTGGGTCGCTTAATAGAGATCCCTTCAATCGGAGTGTGAACAGCATCCCTCAAAGAAAAGGTTATTTTTTCTCGGTCCCCCAAGAAGAGAGAGCTCAAACAACAAACCGCAGACATTATCTGCAATTTTAACACCTTCTGCCTTCGTCCCAAATTAACATGCTCTTACACAACACCACATTTTTTTTTTGTTTTCATCTCTACCTTTGCCGAAAAAGGTGTAAAAAAAGCGAAAGTTTTTCTGCCTCAGCTTTTTCGGGGAGTGCAAAAAGGCAGTCGGAAGGCAGGAGGAGGACTCCACTCCAGTCCACTCCACTTCGAGCAGGAGTAAAAGGGTCGCCTGGTGGACCGTGTATAATCTTTAAATCATTAAATAACCGAACGAGAAAAAACACTGGGCCAGCACACGAAATTACCGCAGCAAACTGAGTCCGAAATGAAAAATGACAACGGGCGAAAAATAAAAAAAATAACAAGCAACAAATTCAGAGAGCAATAAAAAGGAAACGTGATGCCGAACTCACGTTGCCCCGCACTACGTATAAATCGTTGTAATCATTTTTGTTTTTGTTGTTTCTGTTTCTTATTTTCTGCCCCAGCTTTTGTTTTTCTTAGCATTTAATTTTATTTTGAAACTCCGCTGAAACCGAAAACAAAAGCCAAAGTTAAAACAGACAAAAACGAGAGACAGAGGCGGTAATAAAATCACTCGAGACGGGATAGATGGAAAACCTGTGAATGAGAGAGATAGAGGAGGCAGATCGAGGAGTGCAAGTTGCTGTCTTTTTATTTTTCGGCTACTTTCACTTTCGCATCCAGATACAGATACGTATCTGAATCTGTATCTGTATCTGCGGACCGGGCTTAAGGTTAACGCAGGCCAAATGGCCAATGGCTTATCATAAATTTGGCTTAAAGACACTCACTCATAACCGAAATGAACTCGAACTTGAAGCATAAATCAAAAACAATTTAGTTAACATCGTTTGGACGCGTGTATCTTTTAATAATTACGGCGCGGTGGCATATTGCTAATTGACGGGATTAGGGATGTGTCGTGAGGAAAAATCTGATGATATATTTATAATAAAAAATATAAGAAATATTTTATGAATATTAAATTCTTTAATATCATAAAATATCGGTTTATTATGGAAATATCTATTTATTATCGAAATTAGTATGTCATTTAATATTTTTCTTTGTATTTATTACACTTTTGGCAAAGAAATTGATAAAGAATTCTTTTATTATTTATTGGACAAATAATTAAAAATCGTTTAGTTATCGAATTTTTCATATTCTTTATAAAAAATATCGACTGAAGTCGAATTATCGATATTTTGGATCCTCCCTAATTGGCTTAAAAGGCCGAGTCCTGCTCGAGGAGATGGAAACCAGTTTGTAGAGTCCAAATACCCCGAAACTGGCAAAAAAAATACACAAATTTGCATGGGGAGAAGTGCAAAGTATCTGCAAGATACGCCAGCTCGATATCGACATCGATGATTCAACCTCAGTCATGCAAATGGAAAAGAAACAGAATCAGAAACAAAACAGAGAGAGAGAGAGAGACAGAGAAAGAGTAAGAGGGAGAGACAAGAAAAGAGACGGATGCAAAACCAGATTTCACCCGAAAAAAAAAAACATAAAGACAAAAACGGGAAAACATCGTACCGAGCCAAGATCGAGTTGCAAGTCTGCTGAACCCTGGTCTAACCAAGAAAGATACTCCGGCGATCTCTGGCTGGGATTCTGCGACTTTTGGCGGGTGACACACTTTCTGCGGCAGCTGGAGCTGAATCTGGAAAATTGAGCGATTTTTCATAAATTTCCAGCGAGAAAATCAAAGCCCCAGAGCCAGCAGCACTCGACACTAGATGTTGATGCTGCTGCCGCTGCTGCTGCTACTGCTGCTGCTGCCTGCTGCCTGCTGCTGTTAGTGTTGTCGGTAGAACTGACCAAACAACTTTCCAGTTTTATGGTCTTGCAACTGCCAACTTCTGTCCTGCTCTGCTCAGCTCCTGCTCCCTCGCCCTCTCTCTCTCTCTGACTCTCTCTCTCCAGCTCCGGGTCTTTCTCTGATTTGGCGGCGTTGGGTTTATTTATTTTTATAAGCGAATAAACACTGGCAGCAATCAGAGGAGTCTACTAACCGACCATCGGCATACCCTTTACCACACTTCAACTCCTGACCAACGTTCCCCAAAAATAACTTGTCGCTCCAGAGGAAGCTCCAAGAAGGAATCGAATTGAAACCAAACGAAGCGAAGCCAGTTGAGAACTTACCAAAAGTCAATAAAGCCAATAAAGCAAAAAGTTGCCATTCTCCAGTCGAAAAGATATGGGTAAAAGGCGTCTCGATGCACAGGGAAAAGATTATAAACTTTAAATGGTTTTAATTACTTAATAAATATAGGAAGAATGTTTGGTTTATTTTATTTCAAAGTTTGTAAATGAGGGAATTCATCTAGAAATTCGTTATGTTTGAATTTGCTTTAATTACTCATAAAAAGTAGGTTCAAGGTTGAGTTTATTTGATTTCATAGTTTGTTAATGAGGAAATGTAGTTAAAAATTTAATTTTTTATTGACACTTATAATCTAGAATCCATAAAAAGTCGGAGATTATTAATTATAGTCTAGTCTAGACAGCAAGAAGCTTTATAATACATAAAACATTGATAGGAAATAAATTAGAGGTTCTATAAATACTTCCCTGAATTTTTCTGTTTAATTTAAACTTGAAAATTCAGAGCTACATTTTTTCAAGGACCTGTCATATTTTGTAATAGAATTCTAAGCAACAACTCTACCTATTTCTCTCTGTGCACTGGCCATACCCATGCCCAACCGAATTGCGGTTGTCTACTCCAGCTCCAGCGTCTGTCGCTGCCTTCTTCTGGCCTTCTGGCTCTGTCTGTGTTTGTATAGAAAATGCATTCGGGCCAAGTTGAAATGAGCCGGCAAAATGCAGCAGCAACATCAGAAGAGGTAGCAGCAGCAGCAGCAGCAACAGCAGCAGCAGCCACAGCATCACAAAATAGACGGGCCAAGTCGCAAACAAGTTGCCAGCGAACAACAGTCACCGAAATAGAGAGAGAGTTGCCGGGAATGGTACAATATACGAGGCTGATGAGATTTGGCCAAAGGGCCCAAAGCAGACCCAATCTTCTGGCTTATTAAATTGTCACCCGAGTGCATTCGATTCGAATCGATTCGCTTTGGACTGGATTTAGGGGACAGAGACTGTGTTGTGGTGTTGTGGTGGCCCCGAAACCGCAAAATGCCAAATCTAATGGGGTTTCGGGCCTGTAATTGTGCCACTGCAATTAAGTCTTGCTAACTGTGGTCAAATTGTTTTAATAAGTTTTTAACTGCCATAAATGAGCCCGGCCTTGAGCACTGGGAAACTTGGCTTGGCTCTCTCTCTCGGTCTCTTGATTTTTCAGATTTTCTGTTTTGTTTTCAGTATGTTTTTTTTTTTTTTTTTTTTTGTACGGTTCTGGCCATTACAGTTTAATGCCTTGGGCAGAGCCACAGAGTAACAAAGCCCGACTCATTGTGAATTCAGATTCTGAAATTCGCACAAAAGCCCAAAACAAATGTGCGGCGTTTGATGCAAATTCGGAATGCCGAGCACAATACAATTATTCCCATGATGGGCATCATTTTAAAATAAACGCATAAATAAGATATAAGCAAACACTATGCAGAGGCCACTCCCCAGGATGATAGGGTATACCGAATGGCTAGTAATACTCCAACGGGGAAACACGTGCCCTCTTGAGGCACCTATTCCCCTATAACAAGGGTCTCGGTGACAGGAAGGAGAATGGCTTGAGGTGATTCCCCCTCTCTGAACTCCCCATCCGAGGTATCAAGTTGGTCGAGAGTGGCAGAGTGGCTTTTCTATCTGTGTTTTTATTTTTATTTTTTTGTGGCTGCTGCGGTTTTAAACAAAAGTCCATAATTTATGTTACGGCTAAGCTTCCCTCCTCTCTTCCTCTCTCTCTCTCTCTCTTTTATAATTTTATATTTTCTGGCTTTTGTGCAATGAACTGAGTTCAATGGGATTGGCAAACAGGGCGTGTGTGTGGCATTGATTTGGAGAGGGAATACTAAAGCATATATAGACGGGTTCAGCCGAGTTCGGTTAGCAAAATTCACAAAAAATTGCCTTTAAAGTCTGAATCAGAGAGCAGATCACTTGACCCGCATGACTCTCCTATGTGGGGGCGCAATTTCCCTCCAAATTTCGGGCCAAATCTGGTTGAGTAATCCCCACCACCAGGTGGCAATTAAAACTTGGCTTAAATGTGAGCGATTTCTTTACTTTAAATGTTTTGCCAATAATTAGCCTCTGACTGTGAATCTGACTGACTGACTGACTGACTGACTGTGTGTGTGTCTTTCCTTTGTAGTACCTCTGACTGGGCCATGAGGTAATATTTTGTATTTGGCGAACCAGTTTTTTGTTTCAGCTTGCCTTTTGTGTCCAACAGATTTTCGGGTGAAAGTTAACGATTTCTCAGCTTGTTTTCGGTTGCGTAGATCTCTTGATCGATGGCCAGTAAGTAGGTGGGCACATTTGCCTATGAATCGCCAGAGAAACTCCCACTCGGCGAAACCATTAAGATGGTCACTTCCTCTAATCAGGCTTAAGAAAGCGTGTTAGGCCGTTATTGATTGATAAATTAACACAGGAGTTTTTAATACTTACCTTATATTTATAACAAATTTAGGTACTTTCTTGTAACCCAAAATTAATCTACTATTCCCTCTGTCATGACATCCGGCCCAGAGTGTGTTTGCCTTCAATTAACGTTTACAACAAATGCAAATGCTTAAATATTTAAAACCAATATACCAAATGCGCAAACGTAATGAGGGCACAGGAAACTCAACTCAACTCAACTCAACGCGGCGGGGAAAGCGCTTTTTAATGGCAGCATTTTAGCTTAAACAGTGTAGCATTTACCCAAAACCAATTGCCAGACAAGTGCGCAGAAGGGGGGAGAAGGGTGCTACTTCCTGCTCCGATTTTCCCCGATTTTCACCATTTTCCAGCTACAGATACGGCTCCTGCCATTGCCACTGCCACTGCACTGTGTCAACTGTCAACCGCAAAATCCGAGCGCTAAAAAAAGGGCACCAAAAAACAACAAAAAAAAAAGAAGGAAAAACCCGAACTTGCTGCAGGATGCCATTATACAGAGGGATGCCAAGTACTGGAAGGAGAAGAGGTTAGGAGAGGGGTGACCTCTTGTATCTCGCACTGATTTCAATTTAAAGTGCAATGAGTTTTGCAGTTTCGTGGCTGTTTCAGTTGTCGCTGTTGCCGTCAAAGTTGTTGCCAAAGCTTATTTGTTCGTTGTCTGCAAATCTGCTTGCCACACTGCCAAACACACACACACACAAAAAACATCCACACGGTTAGAAACATTTGTAAAGTTTGTTTGTTGTAAAAGTACCCTATAATGGGGAGATTGTAAAGAGCATTTAAAATATTTTATATATTTTATTAAAGGGTATATTTTATTTAAGGAAGCTATTAATACTTGAGCTACCCTTGTGGCTAAAGCAACTTAAAGATACATTTTAATTTCGAATTTCTGACAACAAAAGATGGAATAATATAAAGAAAATATGGTTATTTTTATAGTATTTACTCTTTCCTATAATTTTTTATGAATGCTTTTAATTACAATCGAATTTATATTCCCTTTACAGTTTCTGATAAAGATTTCCTCCTCCTAAAAAAATACCATATTTATTTCAAGCTATTTCTAGGCAATTCCCAGGTATCCCCTAGCTGTAACCCTTGTCTCATAAACTCTCCCCTGCTTATTTTGAAGCTTTGCAAAACTAAAGGCAACAAAAAAGCTGGTAGCGCGTTTCGTAAATTAATTAAAACATTTAACAAATGCGCGTGTGGCTGTATCGTATCCTTTGTGTCCTCAGCACTTGAGCAAATAAAATGCATAATTTATGTTACTTCTTGTTTTTGCTACCAAGCCCTCACCCTTTCGTCTCCTCTCCTTTGCGTGTGCGTTTCTCATAATTACTTAGACACACACTCAGCAACACTGGGATACGGATGGAGGACAAGGGCAAACAGAGACTTACAATTTGTCTTGGCCTCCCACGCGGCGTATGCGTGATGTTTGTGCCACAAAGGGGGTTGGTTGGTTCGCTCTGCGGGTGCTGGGGCTTTGCTTGTTGGAAAATTCGTTGCCAGTGACAACTATAAATGTCTTGGAAACAAGTCGCCTCAGTATTGGCAACCAGAGGTCGTAATTAGAGAGCACGAGCACTTTCATAAGCCAAACTAATGGAGAAGATGCTGAAAAATCACCGCCCCGAACCTCAGGCTCAGCCGGGAGACTAAATATGAGAAATGGGAAGTAACCGCACGAGACAAAGGCGGTAATTTGACGCAGCTGGGAAACGGCAGCAGCAGCAGCAGCAACATCAGCATCAGCATCAGCAGCAGCAGCAGCGGCAACTGTTGCAGCCACAGCAACAACCAACACACAAGACACAACTTACAACACAAACAATGCCGCCTGCGAGTTGACGGCCCAACTAAAAGTCAAAACAAATAATTTGCTATAATAACTAAGAGCGTGGCCAAACAGCTGAAAACAAAAGCCGAGGGGGCGATGAGCAAAAAAGTGAAAAAGAAATGAAAAGAGCTGGAAAAGAAAGGAAAGAAGAAAAGATAGGCAAGTGGCAGTGAAACAAGGCAACTCTCAACCATCTCAACCCATCCCATGCCATGCCATGCCATCTCAACTCCCGGCCACAAAAGCCAAGGCATAGAGAAAACTTTCTCCCGAGCTAAACGCTCTTCATCTGCATGTGTTTGTGTTGTGCTTGGGGTGTGTGTGTGTGTTGTGTGTTGTGTGTACTGTGTGTTGTGAGTGTATATAGTACTTGGCAAGTTAAAGAGCCCAAGATGGGTTTACCTCTTCTTTTCCCTAGTGCAAAAGTATCTTTTGCCGCAGCCGCAGCGCTATTAAACGCACACTTGCGTCGACTTTTCACACGCAGACAAGCAGCAGCTTTTCCCTTGCTTTTCCCCCAGCAATATCCCTTGGCCAAGTGGATGCAATTTTTGCATTTTACAATGCAACTTTTGCAAATCTCGCACAGCTGCGGTTAGTTTCCATTTACGAGTACTAGTACTCCTCATATTCCTCCTCCTCCTCCTCCTCTAGTCCGTTCTAGAGATAGAGATATTCGTAGAGCCCGCATGGCCATAATTTCGTTTGGTTCGTTCCGCTTATCGGCAAACTGCAATCAGCATATAATTTTTGCCCAGCCGCACATAAAAACGAATCGAAACGAAGGAAACACTGAAACTGAACTGAAACATGTGGCTGGACATGGACACCCTCATCGTATCTCATCGTATCTCATGGCCATGGCCCCATAGTTCATTTGGCAGACCCTCGATAAGACGGCGGCGGGCAAGCCACCAACCCCCAGGGTATGAGTTCTCTTTTTCTGGTCTCCGGTCCTCTGGTCTCTGGTTTTGAGACTCATTCTCACTGCGAAACTGACTGACCGACCACCAGTTCGCAGTTCTCTGTGTCATTCAGGCAGGCAAAAAGAAAAGAAAAAAAAAAGGGAGACATGGAAATGGACATGAAAATGAAAATGTTGCTGAACGCAGGCTCAGGAAATTATGCGTAATGAAGTAAGCACTTTCTGCGGAAAAAGGGGGAGTGTGTTATCGGGCCGAGTGTGTATGGGTTTGTGTTGATAGCTGGAAATTGCTTGTTGGACGGACAAACGGACCTCCCCTTGCAAAACCGCCCCTGAGGAACAGGCAGAGAAACACAAAGCTTATTTAAAAATAGTATTTAAAAGTTTCTATAGAAAATTTATACTTTATAAAGGGAAATATCTATAGATCCAATGTAGAATTTATCATAATTCTAGGGATATAAGCAAACCGCCTAAAATATATAATTTTTAAGGGAAAATGTAAGCCAGAATATTATATTTTTAGTCCTTTTAGTTAATCTTCCTGTCTGGAAACCTGCATGAATTCCTTAAGTTTAAACTTCTTTTAAATATTATAATTTAATATTTTTCTCCCTGTATATATTGCTTTCTGCGGCCAGCTCGGGTAGTTTTTATTCGCTTCGTTTCCGCGTCAATTTCCTTTAATGCGCTGTGGCGTGATGTCCCTTGGCTCGCTCCGGTCCGAGATACTCAGGCCCCGGCGTACTGCGTGTGCCCGAGTATCTGGCAGATACCCTGGGCTCATATGTGTGTGTGTGTATGTGGTTGTGTCTCTCCCATATAACTCTCAATCAGTTTTGCGCTTTATGCGCATTTTTATGGCTTTTGCTTGTTGTCTTGTTTTGCGATTGTTGCTGCCTCACTGCCCTGGCACTGTATTTTATCTACGTAATTGAGTTCGTTTGCACATTAGCAGCAGCAGCAGCAGCAGCAGCAGCAGCAGCAACAGTCACAGCAACAACAAAAGCAACATCAAGCCTAGAATTATGGCCAAAGTAATTGGCATGCCATGTGTTCACGCAGTGTCCAAAAATGATCAAATTTCATATGATTATCCGCTCGATTCGATTCGAATTTCGAAATGAATTAGTTTGTGCTATCCTTTTGACCTGGTGACGATGGTTTAAATCAGGTTTTCCACTCAAATATCAACCATTATGGCACATTATCATTATGGAAATTCTATTAAAATTTAAAGGCCTCATGTGATGAGGTTACTTTACAAAGGTAATTGCTATGGCAAGTCGTTTTCGGTTATGCGATTCTTTAAGGCCAAATGAGCCATCATCGATCCACAAATAATCAAAAACTAATTGCCAAAAGAGCGGCCAATAAATGGGGCAGGTAATGGGCCAGTTGCGTGCCGAAAATACTAAAGGTGCTCCTCTGGTCTTTCCTCTGCAGAATTCGGCAGGTTATCGCCGGTCAATAAAAAAAAAAAAAATAAAAGAGTTGAATGGAGTGGAAACTCTAGCTGAATCACGACTTTGGTACAATTTTGCCCGAAACGAAAGCAATCCAGCTCAGCCAGGCAGCAGCTCAGCATTTCAATCAGCTAACAATCCGGCAACGTGCCGGGGGCAAGGTGTTTTAGAAGCATCGCCAATCGCCGCTGCCATTGTGGCCGCGCTCTCTGCAAATTAGCCACATTTATGAGCATGACCAAGGCGGATTTCCACTGACTGGAGACCAAGTTCCAAGTTCCAAGACTCAGTCTCAGTCTCAGTCCCATGGATCCACACAAAACTCTTTCCAGCGCACCGAACGTGTGAACGTGAATTGGTAATCGATGAGCATGGGGCATGGCTTTGACTTCTCCTCGCTTTTTGGCCTGGCTGTTGTTTTTTTTTATATTTTTTTCTCTCTGGTTCCAGGCACTATCCATTGGTGCTCGAGGGAAAAGCTCTGCAGCTCCGTAGCTCCAAAGTACGTGCACAAGGTCAAGTTGTTTATGGCCAGCACTTGATATTTGATATCATCGCCTGTGCCACAATTTGGTGTTCGTTTTTATTATTTCGTGCAGAGAGTTATGAATATGCAAGCTTGAAATTTATTATTTGATATTGAGCTGAACGATCGTCGTCCATTCTCAGGTGTAGGAGAGTTCACGTTTCCGTCTATCAGGCGGCGATATACATATATAAATGTTTGTTCAGGTTTCAGGTTGGTGTTCGAGGGGGGAATATGGTAAACAAACGCTGATTGTCGAGTGCAAAGTCAAGTGTTTTCTAATCAGCTGTTAAAGCAGCTGCTTCGAAATTTGTTTTAAGCTCAAATGAGTTGGTTTAAGCTGGAAATTGTATCTAAATTGGATTGAAATTAAATTTAATATAAAAAATGATATGACAGATTTTATATCCGCCTTTAAAGTTGGCTGTACTCTCTTTTTACTTTATTTTTAAATCCCTTTCCCTCCAATTGACTTTGCTTACCATGTTCCCTGTCTAGTAGGACATATGTAGATATATCCATCTATGTCTGGGCATATGAATGCTGATGATTCTCGATTTGATGAGACACCAGACACCTCCTCTCTTTTCCTCCAATCCAGTCTCGATTGTGTTTGGCTGCTTTTTGTTTTCCGTTTCTGCCATCACTTTCCATTTTCGACTTTTGCAAATTTGCATTTTGTCTGTTATTGAATATGTATGACATATAAAAAGCAGCAGACAACAGCAAAAGCAAGAGTGTGTCCCACGTATTCGTTTAATTTCTGTCGTGTATTTCATTTCAATCGGCTTTTGCTTTTCATTTGGCGCGACTTTCGCGCACTGAGCGCCAATTTGCATAGCCCTCGGAAAGAGCGAAAAATATATATATATTCGATCTAAGCGACATCGAATTAAAGCGGCCAAAAATTGAATATAAACTGCGTCAAAATTGAAAAGTCGAGCTGTGGCAGCGGAACGTGTCCGGATTGTCTGGACTTCCCCGGAGTGTCCGCGTCAGGGAAAACTCTGACAAAAGTCCGTGCATATATAGATGGCTGGCACGTGACCCGGCAGGAAACGTGGCCCTGGCATACTGCGAATTTAGAGCCAGGTGGTCCACGTCCATGTCCACGTCCACGTCCAGTGGGTTAGTGGGTGGGTCCACCCACCTCCCTCCCACCGAAATTGTTTAATAGAAAAATTATGCACTGATTTGTATTTGTCTTAATCTTGCTTCTCTTCGTTTGCCATCTTCGTGACTTCTTTCTTTTGGCTTCCCTTTGCCGTGTCATTTTCATGGTTGGATTGAGGTTGAAAAAGGGAATGCACAGGGAATAATTAAAGTAAAATTAAAGTAAAATATAAAATAAAATAAAGAAGTACTTTAAAATCAAGAAAATATGTTTTATTTATTTTAAAGATCATTTTCAGAGGGTTTTCATTGTTAAAAAATGTCGAAATATTGAAGATTCTTCCCTAAAACCTCAAATTCATATCTCTCAGTGTACCTATTCCAAACCCAAGTCAAGAATTTAAATTAAATTAAAGTTTTTTGCTCTGTGCAAAGAAGGAGGCTGAGTCTGACTGGCGCTTATGCAAATCGCAGCCAAGGAATGGAAATAAATTGCCAAAGTGTCGTCTGCAAGGGCCAAAAAGGATCCGATTCAAGTCGGAGGACAGCTATAGCTATCGATGGCAGCAATTTCCGGGCGGAAAAACAAAAAGGAGCCGAAAACGAAAATGCTGCCTTTACATGGCAGAACGCCTCCACCTTCAGCTCCACCTCCAGCTTCAGCTCCTCCTCCGCCTCAACGGACTTGTCGTAAAAACAAACTCCAGAAATCCGCCGCATCAAATTGGCTATGGCCGAGCGAAAAAACAAAGGAAAAACTCAATTGGAAGCCAGGGCACTCGAAAAGCCACCGGTTGAGAAGGGAGGTGGGAAAATCCAGTTACGGTTTTACAGTTCTCCTTTGGCAGGACCTCACGCATAGCATTTACTTTCGAGCACTGCGAAAATCCATCCCTAAACTGCAAAACTTTCCGCCGTAATGCCCTCGATCCACCAACAACCACTGGCACTGCGATTTGTCAACGATTTCAAATCGGTTGCATTTTTATTGGCTTTGGCTTTGGCTCTGACTCTGACTCTGACTCGGGGTACTGGGTACTGGAATTTCATTTTATTGGCCATTTCGGTTGACCTTCGCGTAAAGGGAGAATTCCTGGCGAGCAGATTCCGCAATAAATTGCTCACGCTCGGCGGCCAAAGTTTTTGCATAACTCGAGACATTTGCTTTTATTGGCTTTTCTTCTCCTCGCATTTCTTGCATATTTGAATTCGATTCGAAATTCAATTTGTGCAGCGATTTTCTTGTTCTCAGTTCGTCGGGGGGTTTATTTTTCACACTTGGCAGACATTCACACAGCTCCCGAGGTCATCAGGTGTCATAATCAAATAAAACTTCCACTTCAAACGGCGCTGTAATTAAGCTAAGAAGGGGTTCGAGGTAGGAGGAGCCCCCAGAAATGTTTATTAAACAACAGCGTAATGAGTTGTTGACCTCCCATGCCGAGCATTGCCAGCAAATGTTGCGATATTTCTTTTGTTTGCTTGGATCAAACATTCCCCCTGCGCCCCAGGAATCGATTCTCGAGAGTTCAAAGCGGTTCAGCGACAGCCTCTCCGATTGATTGCAAATTATTTACATATTGTAAAGCCTAATTAAAGCGACAAATGATAATGTGAGTGTATATAATGATGGAGGGATATGGTTGAAGGTTGAGAAGGAATTTGCGCGGAGATTTCATTAACACACATCTTCATCTTCCATTGTACAGAGATTTCTTTGTTATCTTTTACAGTATTAAGACAACCCCTTAAGCACTTAAAAATAGCTTCTTCAATTAAGCAAAACATATATAATAGTGCATGAACAATTAGACAAAGATACAACATAAGATTGCCAGCGATTTCCCTGCTTTTTGGAGAGCTCTACAAATCAGATATTCCCCTGGTGGCTGCTTAAGTATCTTGCGGATACTTTTTCGTATCATAAAGATTTGAGTCACGGCGACGGGTTCAGTGAATCACCAAGGCAGAAAGAACAAAAGCCGCCCTAACCCATCGCATCCGTGCTGTCAGGCGGGGCATTAATGTATTCTAATTAACGACAACTCCCCGATAGCATCTCATGGGTGATGAAATTGTGCTAGTTGAAGGGCCCGCATCTCTTGCCCTCGTAAAAATATAAATATAATAGCTCCCCACTGGCGCACATAATTTTAATTTTTGTCCCCTCTCGGATGAGACAAAAGAATCCATTGGGTGCTAAATTAAATCACTTGAAGATGCCACTGCGCGATATTAAAAGCGCATAGGATTCGAGGGAAATCGCTGGGCAGCGGAAAAGTGGAGGAAAACTGAGGATTTCGTTGGGGCGAATGGTGACCTACATTGTGGCTGCCATATAGATACTTTTTTTTTATTCTTTTTTTGTTGTTTGCCGTTGTTGGCAGCGTGATTATTGTTATTGTAGCCCATCATAGGCCAGCGACTGCGACAGCATCAGCAGCAGCAGCAGCATCAGCAGCAGCAGCATCACAGCAAACCTCATGATGAGCTAACGAGCAATTTAAGAATTTAATTTATGTACGTACATATAGCGACACAGATACATGTCAGGCCAGATCCCAGTTCGGGAAATGCTGCAACAGCAAAAGCAAAAGCATCAAGAGCCTAATGACACAGCCACTTAAGCGGTGTGTACAGTGAAAATCAAGAAACTATGACCAACATTTAAATATATTTTATTCAAAAAATATAGTAGAAAAAATGAACAAAAATATTAAAGATTATTTTTAGTAAATTCAAAATTACTTCTAACTATTAAATAAATGTTTTCCTTTAGATGTCTTTGTTTAATTAGTCACATTTTCCTTGCCTTCACTGTCTTTGTGCGTTTACGAGAGAGCGCGCCACATTGGCTGCGGTTCTTGCAGCAATGTTGCTGCTGCTGCTGCTGCAACAGTGATGTCGCGTCGGCAACATGTAAAAGTAATTGCCAACCCGGATGCTGGGATGCTGGGTTGCTGGCCATGGCTGGCTGTGCCACATGAAAGCCAGAAATTAGAAACGGATCTCAAATTAGAAATGCCTCAGACGCGAGGCGACGCAACTGCGACTCCAGTTGTCGTTGTCGTTGCCTCCGTCTACGTCTCCATCGTTGTCGTCACGATGTTTGGCACTTGTTCCCTGCCAGCAACTCATCCAGGCATCCTCCCCGCCACAATATCCATACATACATACGTGTGGGCGGCCGATTTTTCTTTTTTTTTTTATAAATGCACACACTTGGCACGCTGCCCTATATACCAGATCTCCATGAGCAGATGATGCAGGCAATGGGGGGGGAGAAACAGGATGCACCCTCAGGGAGCCATCCGTGGGCGTCAATTGCTGGCAACTCTGGCATTTTATGCATCCAAAAATTGGCAATAAACGCTGGCCAAAAACTTTGTCTGCACTGTTGTTGCACTTTAAACAAAAATCGTTACACAAAATGTAAGCATTTGTAGGAAATCTCTTCCACCTGCAAGTTAAATTTAGCTGTTGGGGCAAGTACTTTCCACAAAATTGCTGGCTAAAATTTTAAAGACTTCTCACTCCCAAGGAGCATCTAAAGTTAAGGTGTCATCTGAAATTACTGCCCAGCGAGTTTCCAACGAAATTTAATTTTAGGTGTCACACACAGCGAAAGAGTTCTAAATTTAAGAGTTGCGCGAAATTTCACCAAATGCACAGGGAAAAAAATATAGTTTTAAATAAATCTGAGTTTATATATAAATTAAGAATTTTTAAAAAGATAATTCTTTTAGAAAAACTAAGGGAAAACCCTTCTAAAAAGAATGAACGAAAGCTCCATCATAGATAAATCTTTAAAAGAGTTTTAAGTATCAAAAACCTTAAGATATCTGTAAGAAAAGACTAGAGATTCTTTTTCAATAAATCTCTATATATTTTCCTCTCAGTGCATTTATCGCCGCAGTCAATGGACAGCGCCAACTTTGCCATATAATCTTTTACACTCGCATTAAAAGCTCACTTGGCTCATGCCAGAATGCGGGGGAGTGGAGCGTGTCAGCCAACTCCGACTTCGACTTGGACTTGGAGGCAACTCCTCCGACAACTCAACTGGCAGATAGCCGTTCTCCGTTCTCCGTTCTCCGTTCTCCGGTCTCCATTCCGTTCCGGGGCGCTATCAAGTCGTGTGCTCGAGTTACGCCCACCAGAAGACAGAGGTTAGGGAGGGCCAGAGGAAGCCTAGCCTAGGTTGGAGCCTCTTTAAGGTGGCTCCGAATTAAAGACTCCAAAAGTCTCTGAGTTTTCGGGTCTCTCTCTCTCTCTGTCTCTGTCTCTCCGGCATCAGTCAAGCGTCAAAGCGTTTGCAGTTAACTGGAAAAACGTTGCCCAAGTTTAGAGACTGACTCGCTCTCCGTCTTCTGCAGTTAGTAGGTCAGAAGTTTCTGCGGCTCTGTGTGAAATCGTACTCCCCTATACACATAAAGATACTTACACTTGGTTACTCGCACACTCAGATACGCAGATACTCATAGACTCAGATACTAGTCTTCGTATACTCAGTGGAGTACCACTGGCACCTATATAGCACGAGTGCCATACACCCAACGTGACTTTGTCTCTTTCGCTTGGATATTTTATTGCCGTCTGCGAGTCTCGCTGTTTGCTTTCATTTTTATATGGTTTTATATATATATATATAGTGTATATATGCGGCAAACAAACAGTCTCAACTGCGATTTTAATGCCGGGTGAATGTCATGTTCTGAGCCCGAGTCTCTATTGCCACTGGTTTTCATTTTATGTCTCTTTAACCCACACACCGCACTCATTTTTTCTCCTTTTTTGTATAAAAAGAAGCGTGTTTGGGCATTTATTCAGACGCCTTTTCTATGGCATTTCAAAGCTACGGCAGTGTCATGAAATTTAATAGAACACCGCAGCGATCTTCTTTATTAAAGAGAGAGAGAGAGAGAGAGAGGTGGAATTTATTTATAAAAGTTTCCCACACAGAAAATACCATGAATCTATAAATGTTTGTCTTTATTTTTCAATTAGGTGTTAGAAAGTTGTTAAAATTTGATACAAAGACCTAAATTTATACAATATTTTTAATATTAAAGTTGAGATTTTTTCTCTGTGCTGTTTGCCATGAATCTTTTGAACTGAAAATCCCTCAACTTTAGCCCGAAGAACAAGCAATTCCCCCAAAATGTCTGCCCAAATTAACACAGCTCGTACTTAGTTGAAGCCCCGAAACCCTTCTTTGCCAAAACAACAAAAGACCGCAAAACAATGAGGGAGCAAAAACCAAACAAAAACTCAACAAAACAAAAAAAAAGTTACTATTACAAATCAGAACTGCGGCAAAGTTGAAAAGCGCGCTGTAATTATGCCCTCATTCGCTGGGCTGGGAGTTGGGAGCTGCGAGCTGAGAGCTGAGAGCTGGGGCGGAGGAAACTCTGTGATTGAAAGTTGAAAATGGGTTTTGTGGCCTAATCCGTACTCCAGCGGCAGCCAGAAATTCGCTTTGTCAGTGACTGGGCCAGAAATTTGAGGCTGTAAAAAGAGAGCCTTGGCCCTCCGGTAGTTTTCGATTTTTTCCCGGGGAGCTGGGAACGGGCGGTGTGTATGCCAATGTGCCAATGTTAATATGCTTTTCCAGCTAATTATTTTCATTTGCTGCCGCCCGCCGTGATTGCCTCATTTTCCACATTTAATTACATAAGTCGAGGTGAAAAGAAAGGAAAACTAAAAACAGTAACTGAAACCGAGAGCGAGAGCGAAAAGAAAAGCCTCAAATGAATTAAATAAATTATCAAATATTCATGTAAATTAAATTCAACACGAATTTCGCTTTCATTGTCTGCCATTCGTTGGCTCGTTCGCATTTAATTAGTTTTCCACAGCGCTTTCATTTGATTTCTCACGAAGGAGCAATGCTTGGGGAATTGCCTGATAAATAAAATTAAATTTCCATTAAACTTTGATTAGGCCTTCTTCTGCTAATAGGCTGGCTGGCTGAGTGTGCGGGTGGAAGCTGTAAAATATATATGAAACATGAATATATTTTCTCGCCTTTTGATAGTTGCCAGCGGAAGTTGTCTCTGATAATAATAAAAAAAAAATATCCCACTGCTGGGCCTTATCGTAATGAAGCCGTCTTTGTCTTTGCACTGCAAATTGCTTAATCAATTGGAAACTGTTGTTCACTCGCATGCAAATGTCAAACTGACAGCTGCCGGAAAGGAAAGCCAGCGGCGGCGGGGAGCAAAGGAAACGGAAGTGCCGCCATTTAAATGGAAACTCTCTGCTGTGCAGAAATGAAAGTTCAGTTCGATAAGTAAGCGGCGGCGTGCGCGGAAAATACGAGTAAATAAATACAAACGCCCGCCTGGAACTGTGTCAATGTTGTTGGCAATTACAAATTGCAATTAATAAATGAAAATTAAATGCAGCCAGCCTGATTGAATAATTACCGCGCGCTGACTGAGTGACTGACTTAACTGAATACTGAATACTGGCTCGCCGATGAACATACTTACTCGCCAGTAGCTTCTAAGCCTTCGCTAGACTTATAAAGCCCAGGCTGACCCTGAACTAGTTGGAACAGACCCCGCACATATGGTGGTTATAGAGGGGCACTGGGGGAAATTTAACTCTACTATACAGAATTTGTTTGATTTTTAATTTATTAGAATATATTAGAATATTTACTGATAAATGAAGCAGGTTTCTTTAAAGATTTGATTGATTTTTGATATATATTTTTCATGACTTCTCCTTCATTGAAATTCTACAAAAATTAAGCCTAATGTTCAGTTTTTGTAATCTATAAATATATTTAAATATACAACAGTTCTTGTTTATTGCATTTATTTGATATATAAATTATTCATAGCCATTTTCTATTACTTATACCTTATTTCAATTCTAGAATTCTTAAAGATTTCGTTCTGTGTTCTTCAGTAATATTTATTCATCATTTAACAAGTGCGCAATTGCAGTGTTTGCTCGCATGCCAGTGCGATTTACTACGATGAGTTTTAATGAGGCAACTCTCACATGGCAATGCAAATGCTAATGGGGGGATATGGGGTACTGAGATTCTCCGATTTTGGACCGCCTCTAATTTGTGGCTAATCAATCATCCGCTGCTTAGCAGCACTCGATCGCGATGGGGGCCAGCTCTGTGCAGCTCTTCCAGCTGAGAAGATACATTGATGTAGTTGAACTTTTGTCACCGCATGGGGCACTGATTCAAAAGTGCCGCACTATGGGAGAGATCTGCCAGTTGAAGTTATATATAAAGAACCAAGATCTGGGAACGCATATCATTAGGAAGTTTTAAAGACGAGTTATTGTTCAGAGCTGGTATTTCTGCGAGCTCATTTCCGAGAGAGGTTAGGCGATGAAAAGATCAAATTTATCATGACACGACAGCTGATGAAACATTCATGCCGCCGCATTACGGGTGTCAAAGACCCCGAGGCCAGGGACCCGAAAAATACACCCAGGTTGCTGGCTTTCCCAGGGAAACCCTCCTCTCTCTCTCTCACTCTCGCTTTTTTTTTTTTAATGGCGAGCCCATAAAAGTGTGAAACGAAATCCTTGGCCAGCGCACAGAACAGCATCAAATTATTAAACATAAATTTCCGGTTTCTCCATGTTTACGGATGTATGTTTGTGCACGTAATTTTCCAACAATTTATCATCTTTTTGTGTGTGTGTGTGTGTGTGGAGGGAGCTGCTTCGATGACACAAGCAACAAAGCGCCAGACCAGACGCTTTTCCACCAACTCCATCTCTGTCTGCCTCTCTACCTCGTTTCCCATAAATATTTCCTCCTCTAATTGTTTGGCAAGGGTTGCTTCGTCTCCTCCGTTCCTGTTCCTGGTCGGTATCCTAATGAATTTACGCACACACATCCTTTTGCCTTTTGTCGCCTGTGCCCAGCGTCTGCCTCTGCGTCTGCGGCGCATAAATTGTCTTTTCTGCTCGGCACAAAATATTTTACGTCGTCTGCCAAGGATGCCGCCCGCCGAAGGATGCCCGATTTTTAGCTTCAGCTTGTTTCGTGTCGGCGGGCAGTGCGCAAATTTTTGGTCTTTTGCCTCATAAATCATCAAATTACAACAATTGCGCACTCGCTGCGCTTTTGTGTAGGGAAAACCAACCGAATGAAAGACCCGAAGGAGGAGAGAGGTAGCCTATCCTCCTGGCACGAGACGCTGCTGCTGCCTTTTGCCAATTTGCTGCGGACGAAAACATCTGTTGTCCTTTCGCCTTTCGTCCTGCTGCCACCTGCGCTCTGCACGAGTTTTCCCCCGACCCTACCCGAACCGTTTTCCTCCTTGTCATTTTCCAGCTGCCAAAACAGCCTCGCTGAAAATCTGATTGCCATTCTATTCTTTTCCAGATCCCCCTCGGAGAGGTCCGGCAAAGGCTGCTGCGGCCAGTGGTTCGCTGGACCGCCACTACGCGCTCTCATTGCTGTCGTCGCCCTGGGGGGCGTGGCCTGCGCCCTCGGCGGAGCGGCCTTGGGCGCCACGGGACTGGCCGGACCGCCCAATTCCCACCTCACGGCCGCCCTGCTAATGATTGGTGAGTGCCACTTTTATGGCTATCTATAAATTTGTTCTAAAATATATTTATAGGGTCATGGAAAGTTTTATTTTTTTTTTAGTATGTAAAGCATAGCTGCATAAAAAACAGCAGAATTTATGAGTATAATAGTGTTCCAAATTTTACTTCAGCCATGAATTTATCAGTCATAAATTTATGTTTATGTGAGGATTTAAGAAAATTATATTTTATGCAGTTTGTAAATAAAGAACTTGGCAATAAATAGAGAGAAGTACTTAAAATGGAATATGTATTCAAAGGATTATTATAGAAATACTATAAAAATTAATAGGGAATTGAAAATCATTTCAAAATGTGTCAAAAAGTTTGCATTAAAATATTAAAGGTACCAAATTCCACGAAAATTTTCATTTAAGCTAAAGTTTTGGCTTCAATAAAAATCTTTTCTTCCTGCTAGATCATTTATTTTATATTTTTTAAGCTCTCATAGTTAAAATTCAGTTCCTTATTATTTCACAACTTTAATGCATTCCGTGCCCCATAAAATGTATTCCTTTTAATGGCAACTCCAATTTGTAACGATGATACGTAGAGGATGCCGTTCCCCTCTATAAAATGTATTCCCTTTCAAGGCTGATTTAATGTTTTAAGCTGATTTTCTACATTTAATGGCAAATGGCTGGGTCATTTTTAGTGCAAAGCAAACTGGGCATGATTACGCAATCTGGCAAATATCGAGCTGGGGGAAAATGGCATTAAAGTCAGCAACGAGCGCCTTTTGATGTTCGCCATTCGCTGATGTTTACACAAGTCATGGGAGGGCGGTGGAAATTCCCTCCTCAACGCCAGTGAAAAGGCCGCTGCTCCGTGTGTTTGTTCACAATTGTTACAATTATAAATGCCATTCGCTGTTGGGTTTTTCTTTTGAAAAAAAAAGAGTAGGAGGAGGCGGAGGCGGAGGAGGTGCCCTAGTGTCTGTCCGGTGTCTGTGTACCTGGGACTGGCTTTGTGCGAGCACAAGAGACTGCTACTATACATCTGCTGACCCAGTTCGAAGAACAAACAAATTTGCAGCCAGACAAGCCAGCCAACTGTCAATATTAACAGAGCATTTAGTTCCGTTTGCGATTTCTTTGGCCAAGCCAACGCTCTATTTGGCCAGCTCAACAGGTGATGAGGAGAGGACTTCCCTTGAATTAAATGCACTTGGGTGATAGCTCTTTTCTTTTTTTTTTTTTGGTTTAAAAACCTCGAACTCGATTCGATTTGATTCTGGCAACTTTTTTGGGGCCAGCCACTCATGAATCATTCATTACGTAACCGCAGAAAGCGGGGCCAAGTGCAGAGTCTACTTCACTTCACGAGGTTTCTCATATGCGACGTCTAATCAATTGCCGGCGCTTTTAGTTTAGCGCTCGCGAAGCGTGACATTGCGCCATTTTCGGCGGCAATTACCCAAAAGTTTTCAGTTTCCAGTTTTATAGTATACACACAGTGTGTGTGTGCGGCAGCATTTTACATAATTTAATGGCAATCAAGGCAGCCAGTCAGCAAATCTCCAACTATGCTCGGGCCTTAATGGAGTCGTAGTTGGAATAGCCGGGAGCCGGCGTCATCATCATCATCGTGATGATGACAATGGGCTAGGTCTTTGGCTTTTGCGGCAAGATGTCACAATGTTCATGACAATTTTCACTAATAAAATCGTAGGCCAAGCCAACAAATTTGCCATGATGACATGCTCCAGTGAGTGCCAGGAGTAAAAGTGAAAGTTGGAGAGGCATGATTAGAGCTAAGATGGAGTTTGAGTGGGATAAACCCTAGAAATAGTGGAGAGTGAGAGCTCAGGAAAGATAAGATTTTAAATACAATTTAGGAAAAGCATGAAAAACTGAAATACTTTTAAAAAATCTTTTTCAACAGCTTAAATAATAATTAGTTTTTAGTTAAAATATAGCTCAAGTTGTCTCTTTAAAAACTCCGTTTCTATAACCTTTTCAGGGTATTACAATTTCATTTAGCAGTTTGCCAGGCAGTCTCTTCTTAAGTCTTAAAGCAAAGAAAACTATTACATAAACCCCATTTTAAGCTTAAACTTTAAACTTATAGACCATATTATAGCCTCTACTATGTACAACTTTCATAAAATGAAAGCCCATAAATATTGATTGTTTCTTTTAAAGTCGCTGCTGTGCGGTGGTATTACCACTTAAGCCTAGAGCCGCAGTTCGCGTTGGATTTGGTGGTTTAAGCGAGTCCGTAATTGCGGCCACGCCCCCCTTTTGTGAGTGGGGGCTAATTAAATCGGCCGCTAAATGGAAATTGTCGGGGCACTTGGGAAGGGGGGGCGTTACCCGAACTCTAGCTCTCTGAAATTAACTCTCTTTCGATTTTTTCACAGGAGTCGGCGTTGTGCTGGTGACGGTGAGCGGTGCCGCCTGGCGGATGACGGCGCCGGGCGGGCAAAGCTGTTTGGGCATTGGATTGGGCACCAGCGTGGACCTGGGGCGATGTGGCCGGAGGCCATGTAGCCGCGGAGGCGGAGCACCCCACGGCCTGCTCTATCCGGAGTTTCAGCATCGACCGCCGCCGCCCTCGTACCAGGCCAGCATGCAGGAGTACCGGTTGAGGTAAGTTCAGGAGAGTTAGGGAGTCCTGGAGAGTACGAGAGTCTACGAGTATTAGTAGGCGTGCGAGTGCCGGCGAACTGCTGGTGCATAAATTACACGCAAGGACAGCAGTTGGTGGCGGTCCTGCGGCTTTCGCCCGCCACTCGCATGTCCTGACGCAATTAATTGCATTATGCATAATTATCCAGCGGCCAGAGCGTTTTGTAGCTACACTGAGCAAAAAGGAAGGACTTTAAAAATGTCAAAAACTAAAGTAAACTATAATTTGTGGTCCAAACTATTTTTAATCAATATTAAATATGTCTAAAATAAATTGTTTAAAGTTGGAAATGATATAAAATATATCAAAAACTCCTAGAAGCCAATTTCAAGTTCCTTTTAAAGTCATTCATTCCTCCTTTGCTCTCAGTGCTGCTATTGCCCCCTGTCCATTTTCCTCTCACTTTTCTGGCCGCCTTTTTCCTGTCGTGAACCAGGCACATCTACAACTACTCAACCGAATCCTTTTTCCGCTTTTCTCACTCTCTCTCCCGCAGACTTTTGCTGTTGGACCGCGATCGCCAGAATGGCGTGGTGCGTGGAAATTCGCCGCCGCCCACTTATCGATCTCATGCGGGCAGCCTGCTGAGGTAAGTACTTCCGTTTCCGGTACAGTCCTTGTACGCTAACCACTCCTGCCCCCTTCCGTTCTCCTCTCTCCCACCCCCACAACCGTGAGTTATTTGCAAAGTTTGGCGCCTGCCAAACCGCAAAATGTTTTCCAGACCGAAGGAAATCGGTGGGCGGGATATGTGAGAGATGCGAGATCTGGGTGTAGTAGAGCTGGGGAACTGGAATCCTGTGGGGGATGAGTCTTTGGTTTGGCTTTGTGCGGTTTTCCGAGGGTGTCAACATTGACACATCGCTTTTGTTGTTGGGTTGGGGGAAGACCGAAAAGTTTTCCGTTTTCGGGCGGCATTTTCGATTTTTCCCCCAATTCTTGACTTGAAAGCCTCGCACAGATTGTCAGCAAACACACTCGGCAATTGATTCGGCAACTAATTGAAGAGATAAGGCAATCCTCCCTCCCCCGAATATATATGAGCAATCCGATTGCCTTTGCCCTCGGATCCCCAGCCTTACAAATAAAATATCGTGAGTCACACAAAGGCAATTTAAATGACAAGGACATTTAAGGAGTATGAATGGTGGTGGTGGAATAATTATCGCCCCGGAACGCATAATGTTCGGCTAATGAGAAAAGTTCAGTTTTATTGCCTACAAATTACGCATTCAAATAATAATTTCAGAGCGTAGCGTAACGCAACGCTACGTATTTATGACAAATTAATTTACAAACACACACATTCCACACGCACTGGAATATTTATAATGTGGGCAAGGCAAAGCTGATTTCCGAGCGGAAACGGAAGGAGCGCCATTGCCGGAGGAAGTATGTCAAAAAGCAAAACTTATGCAAAGTGTGCGGCAAGAAATCACAGCATACTTTTAGGAGGGGCCAAAGCTGGCAAAGAATTCTGTGGAAATTTTACAAAATATTTACACACACGCGCGCACATCTGAAGGACCTGCCAAGCCGCATAACAAGCAGACATGCTGCAGGACACAGATGGGAAAATGACACACCGAGAGAGAGAGAGGGAGCTGTGGAGCTGGGAAAATGTCCTGGGAAAGCCAGCTCCCCCTAGCTAGTTGCTGGCCAAGTCAATTAAACAAACAAAGAGCCGGCCAAAGTGCTGCGAAAATTGCCTGTTATGCACAGCACATCGCATCGCATCAAGGACAATGGAGGCCAACGTATAGATAGGCCCGATTCCTGCACGATGACGATGACGATGACTTACTTTCCTGTCCGGTTTCCTTTGCTCGAGCCATCTTTGTCGGAACAATTAAATGCAATTTTACATACTCCAAATTGCTTCATACAATTTGTGTGTGACTTTCTCTGGGACTCCCCCCTCAGTCCTGAGAAGAAATCACCCAACCACGCCCAGTTTTCCTTCTCTGAAAAACCCCAGAGGGCGGCAGCAGTGATGGCGTCTGCCATTATGTGCAGATGAGCGTTTGAGTGTTGACTTTTGTGCTCTGCCGACTGAAGTGTGAATTGTCTGTGATTTGGGTTTAGTGTTCACCTTCCCCTCTTGGAAGTCTCCCTGAAATCCCCTTTGAAATCCCTCTTCCTGCTCGCCACCCGCTTCGGTCGTCTACATGGCAACAATTGCCACAGCGGCCTTTTGTTATTTAAATTGACAAAGATGAGAATATAGGGAATCCACACACGCAGATATACATATATATATGGGGATATATATATATTTATGTGGGAGAAAAGGGAAAGGTTCGTCATATATCCCATACATGCTGATGACTGCAAACACTTGAGGGCACTGCAGAAATTAACTAAGTAATAGAATAAGTTCCTAGAAAGAGGATATAAAATTTAAAGGAAAAGTATGCAGATTTTTATGAATTTATTTCAAATTAAAAACTATATTTGGGATGAATTTTGTAGGTAGTACTGGGAGAAGAACAGACTGGGAATGCTTTTATGTAGTTTTATTTATTTATTTCAAATTTATTAAATAATTTTATATTATAAATAAAGTAAATAAAAATATAATCATAATTCCACCTTCAATTTTGTTATGTTAATGGAATATAGACACATTTTTCTGTCAGTTGAACCTTACTCAGACTATACCCAGAACTATACCCAGAGTCAAAGCCCAAGCCAGACTCAGACTCATAGTTTCAGTCCCTCAGATGCAAATTTGTGCATTTGGTTAACATATTTGCCATCTCCTTATGCCCTCCCCGTCCCCAAAAAACGGGCAAATAAAACCGGATTGACTTTGGCTCATGTGTAAATAATTCATACCTTTTGATTCACTTACTTGCAGGGCTCCACTGACCACCCTACGCTCGGGAATCGGAGGAGGAGGAGGTGGAACTGGCGGCGCTGGAGGCACCATTAGCAGCAGCATGGGCGGATCGGAGTACAGCCTGCCGCCCAGCTACCGTTCCCGGAACGCCACGCCTGCGAGTCTGGTGTGCGGCGAGCGGAATATAGAGACGGCACCATCCGGACGACTGCTGGCCAATGAGGATGTCCATTTGCCGGAGCCATCGGTGGTGGAGCAATTGCCGGACTACACGGCGCTGCAGTCGAACACATTGCTCACCTCGGCCATTGTGGAGATCGAGTCATCCAATAGGGTGACGGAGAGGGAACGCGAATCGCAGACAGCGAAAAGCAAGAGCAAGGATCTGGTGACAATTGTGACCATATCGCAGTCCCCCGGGGGAAGCCACAGCCACAGCCACAGCCACAGCCAAACGCAGACTCCAAATGCAGCTGGCCAGGCCAGTGGACTCGATCAGATCGATATATTGGCGCATCTGTAGCGATCTGTAGCATCGTTCAGACACTCGTTAACCCAAAGGTATTTATTTGTACGGAACTCAAGCCGTGGCAGCGGCTCCTAATGAATGTAATGTAACCCCTACACACACATAATATACATACAATATACTTGTAACCTAAGCTGTAAGATGTTTGTTGTACTTGAATGTGTTGAATTTATTTTTGTAAGCATTAAGCAAGATGCGCAGCGTAGTTATTACGAATTCTAGATACATGCAATTATACCTACGCCTCTCTCTACCCATTGAAGTATTAAAGTACCCAAAAAAAACAAATAACAAAAGTGTTAAAAAAAAGAAGAAGAAAGGAACCAGAAAAAAACTATCGAACTGTAAATACAAAATTTCGAATACGAATGCATTTCTAGCAACTAAACTGAAAAAAAAAACCCAGAACGAGAGCAGAACTAAGTATATAGTGTATGTAGAGATGCGTATCCGCGGGATACGCATTCTTCGCAACGGAACGCTACGGTGACAAATTTGGCGCGCAATTTCGGAAACCACGAATATCCAACTGAATACTGAACTTCGATGTCGATTTCGATTTCTGAATGCGTTTCGCACAAACAAAATAGGTAGACCTACCCCTAATGATATGTAAGTTACGACTAATTGTGCTCGTGTGTCCTGCACACTCACACTCACACACACTCACTCACACACACTCACACACACGCGAGAACTAACTTAAAAGTCCTTTCCTGTAATGTGCAAGGCGAAGTAAACTAAACATGAGAATAAAAAACCCAACAAATCGTTGAAAAATGCCACAAAAACCCCAAATTGTTTTTCTTTCTCCCTTGGATAAAGGGGAAGGACGTGTGTTCAGCAGAAGCCATGTCCTGATCCTGCTTAATCTAGCGTAAATTTTGCTGCCATCGTCAGAGGCCTGTGAAGTTTTGTTTACGGAGGAGGAGGGGGAGGGCCAACCCCTCCCAGCGATTAACGCCGCACGGAAAAATGCGAAACAAACTCAGCTCACACCTCAGAGGAGGCCAACAAACAAAACAAAACAAAACAAGAAAGGAAGCTAACTTCGACTCGCCGAAGTTTATATACCCTTGCAGATTGCAATTGAACTTTAAAATTAAAAACGAAATTCTAAGAGAACATTGAATGGCCGAATCTAAAATTTGATGAAAATATGTTGAGAAACAACTGAGTTATGATTTTTTCTATTATTTCTCTGATTGTTCCTATGGCAGCTATGGCAGAAATTCTGGAATATTATTGAGTAACTAAATCTCAAGTTTGATGAAAATATGTTGAGAAACATAGAAGTTATGATTTTCTCTATTATTTTCCTGATTGTTCCTATGGCAGCTATAGGATATAGTCGGCCGATCCTTATGAAATTTGGTATGTCGTATTATGTTGCCAACAATAGCATTCGTACAAAATCTGAATTCTCTAACTCTAAAAACACCGAAGTTATACCATTTCCGATCAATCAGTTATATGGCAGCTATAGGATATAGTCAGCCGATCCCGGCCGTTCCGACTTATATACTGCGTGCAAAGGAAAGAAGGGTGTGTGCAAAGTTTCAAGTCGATAGCTTTAAAACTGAGAGACTAGTTTGCGTAGAAACAGACAGAC